>JABCJZ010000381.1:0-146892 GCA_013184445.1 Fusarium sp. NRRL 53497 | reverse complement strand
CCCCCAATCAGATAGTTCTCTTCTATCTCTTGTCTTCACAGTATCGCTGTTGGAATCTCAAATCTCCTACTCAAAACCACCCATGCAGCCACGCTAACAAGATTCCGAAAAGCACGATGAGAGCCCCCTTCACCGAACGCTGTTTGAAGGAGTGGTTCAACGTCTGCCCAGTTCACAAACCCGAGATTCTCGACATTCTCTTTCGTCACCAACTTCGTAAAGCGCTTCCATAACGGACCACTAACGGGCCATGTCGCAGGTGCAGTATAAAGATGCTTTCTCCGATTATACACCTCATCTGTCAGGAATGGCCGAACTGCCTCTCGCAATAGCCACTTCTCGCGAAACTGTCGGAGCCCAGACTCGCTATCACTGGTCCACCATGGGCTATCATCTTCTTGTACCTCCATGTTAGGATCGTGTAGTATTTTGAGATCAGGCGGCAACGAGTTGACCAACTCCGTCAAGTGATGGTCTAGAAAGGGAACACGTCCTTCCACACTATGAGACATCTCTGTGCGATCACACTCGCCCATCATGATAAAATTTGCAAGCTGTGTTTTGATCCATACATAGAATGATGCATGAAGAGGGTGCCAGTCTTCTTCTGCCAAGTGTCTCTTTCCAGCGGCTGGAAGACTATCCAACAGGACTCGTAGCTTGTCGTCGAGAGACCGGCGTAATTCAGGCTTTAATATTTCCTGAGCGGAGCCCCACATGATGGATCCAATGAAACCGTAGTTATGGCTGAGTTCGGACAGAACTTCTGGTGAGACAGCCTCAGGGTCCCAATGATCACCCATCATCTGCCTGAAGCGCGATACAACAGCATCTCTAACTCTCTCATACAACTGGCTGCGGGTATTCAGCTGATCTGAGGCGGTATCCACGTTCTCGAACATGTCAACCAAGAACCACGGATATCCTCCAAAGATTTCGTCGGCTCCTTCACCAGTGAGGACTGCTTTGTATCCAGCCTCTCTCACAGTACGCGAAAGACAATATTTGCCAACGGTTCCTAGATCAAGTGAATGCCGTTCATTGTGCCACGTCGTTTCCTCAAAGTTATCTGCCAGCGCAGCTTCGTCGACCTTACAGCGATTGAGGTGAAGACCCAGATGATCCGCTGTTCGTTGAGCGACGTCCAACTCATCGAAGCCAGATTCGCCTCCGAAAGATATGCAGAAGCATTCAACGTCGCCTTCTCTTTCGCCATTTCTGTTGGCTGTGCTTTGTTGCTTGCGTAGATGAGAAGCGATGCCTGCGATAGCGGATGAATCGAGGCCACCAGATAGATAGATTCCTACCGGTACATCTGCATACAATCGACGATCGACAGAATCCACTAACTCCTCTCGAACTTTGGTGATGGTCTCACCGATTCTGAGCGCTGCTTGCTGCCGCGATTCACCATTTTCGATTTTAGGGTGAGTGGGAAAGTTCATATCCCAGTACTGGTAGTGGGACATGCCCTCGGCATCAATTGTCAGAATATGACCAGGGCGCATCTTCCGTATATCTTTGAAGATGGTCCTTTCGTCATCATAGTCAAAGGCTCCAGTTGCAATGCTCTCGACATCCCATTCTGGCTTCCAACCCAATGGGAGGAAGGCCTTTGCCTCAGATGCAAACAGCAGCCTTCTTTCATCCGATCCATCAGTGTCAAGACTCGTCAAGATTGTCCAGAACAGAGGTTTGATCCCGTACCGATCTCTACCTGCGATGACTGTTTGTTTGTTTTCATCGTAGAGCACGAAGGAGAATTCGCCACGTAAATAATACAGAAATGAGGGCGAACCAAACACTTTGTACAAAGCGAGAACCAGTTCAGAGTCACTATGGCCTTGGAACTGATAATCGATACGATCAATGCAAAGTTGTCGCAGACGATCGTAGTCGTATATCTCGCCATTGACGGCTCCGTGGACAAGTTGATCATGACTGTGTAGTGGCTGGCGACCTGAAGAGCTCAGATCGTTTAAAGAAAGCCGACAATGGCCAAAAGCTAAGTATCGTAAGCGAAGAACCCTTTAAAGAACATTGATGACGAGCTTACCGACGGTATTAGGTTCATTGATCCATATACCATATGAATCAGGGCCTCGATGGCTGATCTCTTTCAATCCAGCGCGTAACTTCAACTCCAACACGTCTTTATTGTCTTTTGTGCAAGAGCATCGCAATCGATCTTGAGTCGAAGTCGACTTCTTCCCATTGACGATGGTTGGTTCACTAGAAGCTACATGGGCGCAGGCAAACCCATTTGGAAGCAGCTCGTGGAATCCGTTTGCGAGTGAATGACGAAGAGTGACCGAATGTGTCTCTTTCTGGAGGTTGCCTGCTTCACGCCCAGACAGGCCTGGAGTTTTGGGACAGATCAGACATGAGGTATCTGTTAGTGAGATTGATGCAATGATTCCACACATTCTGTACAATTTTAATGATAGCGGTAGGCAAAAAATGTCAGAAGCTTCGAGGCTTATAGTTAAATATTCCATGGTATATATACTGTTGATCCAAGGGTCGCTTTTGGCCGAAATACCCGAAGGCCTTTCGCCTTTCCAAGGCTATATCGCGCTAGTATGTAGTTCCTCAGCCCAAAGAGGTGAAGATTGCGTCGTCGTCGTGTATTCAGGCAATGTGATTGGTTAAAATAGTTCGTGATTTCAAGCAGCTAGCTATAGATAAGAAAGTGTGTTGTACTATATCACTATGTGATGATCCAGTAACTAATACAACGATGAGAGGCTAAGCTTACACGGAATTCCGGTCGTAATAGTTCAGTCTGATAGATATAAATGCAAGGGATATCACATCTGTGCCACTTGAGTACATTCTTGGATATCCATGCAGGGGTTCCCGGGAGAAGAACATACCGGAGTTGGGGCCTAGTTAGGAAGCTTCAAGATACTAAGTAAGCTTGAAATCCTTCTTGATCCACCAGTATGCATCCGACCAGATACAGACCCACCGTGTTGGACTCTTGCTACTATCTACAATACAAGCATTATTCGAAATGGAGCGGTAAGCTTAATTCTATAAAGAATGAAAGAGTTGAAGGATTGATGCCTAGGAATGACCTACAAGAAGGTCACGGCTTCCTGACCCGCCTCCTCTACGTTCGCCATCAACGGAGCGCAAGAGGTACCTGGAGATTCTACGAAAGATTTATATAGGGGCAGCATGGTAACTCATGGGTTAATTATCAAATTGTATTTGACAAGAACCAGGTATGCGAGCATTGAGTCAGATCTGAGTCCGAGGCAAACTCGCCCCACGTAGGATTACTTGTGCGTGTAAGTCAAAGAGCACGTAAGCAGAGCAGCGGGCGTAAGTACACACATAGTCAGGCCAAGACTATGGCACCATTCTCGCTTGGCGATAAGGTATCCGAAAGCAGAAGGGTTACATGGAGGGCGATTGGCAACAGCCAAGACAATAGACTGTCAGTAATCACTTTGGTACCGAGGCGGTGGTATTGGTGAAGGGAGTAGCTGTTGCAATAGGTTTCAGAGGATGCAAATATGCAAGGATGCTCAAATAGGCAGGTCCAGAGAGCAGGGGGATGAGCTGGCTGGGCCAAGAGTATATCCGCATGGACATGGTTGTAGTTTGCGAACCAATCGAAGGTAACTTGATCTGACTATCGTGGCAAGCTCAGTTCGGACGAAGAGTAGTTTTAAGTGCCCAAACTGATACGTAGAAGGTAGTGATAGGTGAGTAATTCATGCAAGGCAATAAGATGTGACATGAAACAAATGATTACAGGTTTCTTGTCGAGGTAGGCACTAACATTTCTAGTGACTGGAGTATAATAGCATCAATGTACAAAAAATGTGTACTGCAGACCCCGTGATGGACCTGGTATATTATTACAAATAGATGCAAAAAGATAATCTTGATGAGACTGGGACTCGAACCCAGGAGGATTGCTCCACCAGGAAATTGGTGTTAAGGTTAACCTTAACCTGGCGCCATAACCAACTCGGCCATCTCACCCAAGCTAGTGCTGATGATTCGGCTAACAGAATCACTTCCTATAATCCAGCATTACTTAAATTGATGACTCGTCATTTTTGACCAGTCCCATGATTCTCAAGAACATAATCAACATCTTTATCTCCACGGCCAGAAAGATTAACCAAAATCCGCTCAGACGTAGGAAGTTTGGCTGCCAATCGTATGGCGAAAGCCACGGCATGCGCACTTTCCAAAGCAATGATGATCCCTTCGCTTTTCGCCATGCGGAAGAATGTGCGAATGACCTCGTCGTTCCCAATTGTCGTCACGGATATCCGTCCAGCTTCATGAAGCATCGCCATCTCAGGTCCAATACCCGGGTACACTAACCCAGAAGCCACAGACGAAACCGGGGCAGGAATGCCTTCGCCTTCTTGAAGCACCACTGTCTTGGCGCCATGCAAAGTTCCTAGTTTGCCATACGACAACGTCGCTGCATGCTCACCAAGCTGATCAGATCTTCCGAGTGGCTCAACAGCATGCAGTTGAACATCCGTATCATCAATGAACGCGGAATACATCCCCATGGCATTGGAGCCACCGGCGACACATGCGACGATATGATCGGGTAGCGCACCATCACTCATGGTCGGAAACTGCTCGCGTGCTTCCTTACCAATGACAGACTGAAAATCTCTAACGATCAACGGAAAAGGATGGGGTCCAATAGCCGATCCAATTGCATACAGCGCATGTTCCCTTTGCTCAACATACGCACTGAAAGCCGAGTCGCTGGCTTCTTTCAGGGCAGACTGGCCTTCAGTAGCCGCCACAACCCTCGCACCAAGAATTTGCATACGACCAACGTTCGATTTCTGCTTCTCAGTATCAACGGCGCCCATATGAATCTCACATTCAAGACCAAAATACGCTGCTGCAGTTGCAAGCGCAACACCGTGTTGACCTGCTCCCGTTTCAGCGATGAGCTTCGTCTTGCCCATTGCTTTGGCGAGAAGTGCGAAGCCGACGCAGTGGTTAATCTTATGTGCGCCGGTGTGGTTTAGATCTTCACGTTTGACATAGATCTGAGCACCGCCGAATTCTTGGGATATGTTTTCGAGATGGTGGATTGGTGTTGGACGGCCTTGCAGTCCGATGCGCACTTTGTTGAGGGTTTGGTGGAAATCTGGTGATTGGCGGAGTTCTTGGTACTTGGTGGCCAGTTCGTCAAGGGCTTGATGAGCTTCGGGTGGGTAGAAATTACCTCCAAACTGGCCGTAGTAGCCATTAGTGTCAGGGTAGATTTCAGAATGAGGTTTGTGAATATTGCTCATGATGGGTTACAGCTGGACCGAGTTGTTGATAAAGTGAAGGGAAGACAAAATGCTGATTGAAGATTTCTAAACCTGTTTCGGGTAGATAATGTGGTAAGGATAGACTTATTATATATTCCAGTTACTCATTGTCAGCCCGTTCAGGTCGGAAGTGACAGAGGGGCTCATCTTTAGGGCGCAATCTGACACGAAGGGTGCAGCTTGACATGAAGGGTGCAAACTAGCAGCCACGCGGTATCGTTATAACGCAAATACCCACACTTTCTGTTTTATAAAACCGTTTTACAATTGACATACATAATCTAGATCTTCTAGGAAATAAAGTCCTTGATGGTGTTGATAAAGAACGTCTCGTTCTCTAAATACATGACATGCCCAGAGTCAGGGATCGTGACAATCTTGAAATCGCCCTCAATACCTTTCGCTTTCGCACTTGCGACGACTATATCTCTCATCATATCCATAAAAGGGTTGATGTGCGCATCATTCTCTCCTTTGACAAATAAGATCTTCACACAATTCGTCAAAAGTTCAGGAACAAGCGGTCGCATGTCAAACCGCTTATTCTTCTGCAGCGTCATCATCGCGCGATACCCATCAAGACTCAAAGTCGAACTAGCAAGCTTGAGCCTCTCGTCCTGGTCCGGATGCATATCGAGCCATTCCTTGCTTGCCCAGCCGTAGTGCATCTGGCGAATCACTTTGGCTGTCGTCCCATCTTGTTCAGCCTCGACGCGCATCTTGTCGAATTTCTCAGGTGGCATGACTCCGAGAGCACCGAATGATGCGGGTGGACACGCGCAGTATACTAAGCGCTGGATCAATTTTGGACGACGGCATGCGAGGTAGACTCCGCTAGCTGCGCCAAGGGATACGCCAACCCAGGCACGAATGCTGTCGATTTCCAAGACGCGTAGGAGTTCGTCCACATCATTAATCATTTCTTCCATTTCAACGTTGTCGACATCTTTCACGGGACTGCTTTTTCCGTGGCCGGGGTGATCATAGCTGAGGACACGGAAGCCTGCTGTGGCGAGACGCTGGGCGACTGGCTCATAGAGAGTGGTATCAGCGCCGAAACTGTTGGATAGGACAACCCATGGGCCGTTTGATGAGTTTTGCGCGATACTGTAAGATATCTTGCGGCTTGTGGGGAGGGTAGCGCATTTTATGATACTCTGAGCGGAAGCCATTGTCTTCTGCTTGACAAAAGAACTCGTGATTTGGGCGATGGACGGATGAATATGCGATAAATGATCAAGAGGTCGCCAAGAGCAGATATTATAGCAGTCGGACAGTTATTCTTCGTCGCGTAAGCCGTTTCATGATGAGTAGCTACAGATGTATCCGAGACGATTGCAAATGTGTCCGAAGCATAAGCTGACTATCCGTTATCATCGGCAGTTAATTAGAAACCAGCACGTACTGTGAGCATTGATTCTATCGATATTATTGGTGGAGTTGGAAGGATGGTCTATTCTAAGCGCTACTTTGCTGCAAAGGTGCCGGTACCCGTGAGAATCGAGCATTGTCAAGAAACCTGTTTATAACCACTCTTCCACTCATCCACGTAGTTATAGACGCTCGTTTACGTATATAATTCACATTATTGTAATACATAATTTAAACACTGACCAAGCAACCTCGCAAGTAATCCTCCACAATGCTTGTACCCGACAGAGGCGCTATCATACCAACGTAGCCATCAGGTCTTACAACAGCAACGACTCCATCATCCTTGGACACGCCCAGAACCTCATATGCATCTTCATTCTTTGCCACTCCGTAAACCTTCATTTCGGCAAATGTCTTGACTTCTGAAGGCAGATCAGTCCACTCAAACCGCGACGTGAGAGGATGAATCACAACAAAATTTATGGTGCTTCTCGGAAACTTTTTCATGGTTTCGATTGATGATTGTAATGCTGATTGCGAAGCGCCGGATTTATCAAGTAGATCGTTGCTTGTGAAGACGATGACGTAGTAGCGACCCGTGGGTGGCATTTCTGTTAATCAGGTCAGCTAATTGATTCTCACGTATGATCTGACTTTTCGAGAACGTACCGTCTTGGAGGTGGCGAGTTGTAGCGTCGGCATAACGCTTCACCTCAACATCGAGAAGTCGTCTTCCTGGTGTCAACGCGCCAGTGAGAGGATCTCCCCGAAGCAAATCACTCTTCAAACCCAACTCTCTTATCAGTCTGTTCTCCTTGTACTGCAGTCCACAGCCACTTGTGAATCCACTTCCCTCACTAAAGACGCGAAGGAACTCTTCATGGGTCAGACCAGAGGTCTCGGTATCTGCTGAACCAATGCGACCAGAGAACATGTGTGAGAACTGGGCGTCGAACTCAATAAGCTGACGAGCTACATCGACGCGCTCTTGGGAGAAGGTCTCAAGGACAGGGTCTGCGGATCCAGAGGGACTAGGAGTGAGGCCATGGAGGTTGTGAACGAGTTTCCAGGCCAAGTTGTATGAGTCCATCATTGAGACGTTCATGCCTTGACCAGCCTTGGGGCTATGAGTATGGCATGCTGCCCAACGTTAGTATCACTATGAAGACAAGCGCAGATATAGCCTTACCATCACCGACAATAAAAACTCTGTCCAAGCCATCAGACGTCTTCGCAGAGAAGTTAGGAGCCATGCGCTGCCCAATCTGATACGCAGCCCACCAATCCGGCTCCGTACCCTCTTTAATCTTAATCTCATACGGCGCAAACACAGCCCTCGCTTGCTCAAAGATATACTCCAAAGTAACCGCACCACGTCGTTTCTTATCCGCCGACTTTTTGTCAGTCCCAGTGTCTGAACTGGTCTCAACCTCTCCAGGAACCTGTACGTAAAGACGAGTAAGATACTCGCCGGTCGCAATTTGCTCTCTGGGAATGATCATGACAGAACCTGCATCCGAATGAACGGCGCTCCGTTTTCGAATATCGGGAAAGTTAGTGTCAGCGACAAAATCGCATACGCCCCAGATATGATCTGTCGTTTCGCCCTCGAGTTCAAGGCCCATGCATTTTCGGACTCGTGAGCGTGCGCCGTCTGCGCCTATGAGGTACTTTGTGCGAACTGTTCCTTGTTGTGTTGTTCCATCTGGGAGATCTTGTTCGTATTTGACTAAAATGGGAAATTCGGGATTGGTGTCGTCGACTGCGTATTCCAGGAAACGATGCGATCTCCTGATTGTATCCTTGCCTGCGTACAAATGAAGGTTCTCCTCGAGAATGCGTTCAATGCGACCTTGATGAATCGTGACCTCGAATGGAAAACGAGCAGGGACGTTGACATCAGGCGCAAAGCTAGTTCTCTCAATGCCTTGAGCGGGTTGGGGGCCATTGCCGTTTGTATTAGTATCTGACTGCACAGGGTTCCAAAATGCAACCTCTTCCATGTGACAACCCTCGCTGATGATCTCATTGGCAATTCCTAGACTCTGAAAAACCTCGAGAGTTCGGGGTTGGAGTCCATCTGCTTGGCCAGCTTTCAATGTGCCCGGCTTGGAGTCAAGACAGAGGAGGGAATATTCTGTTATGCCATATCTTGCTAGTAGTAATGTGAGGAACAGACCGCTTGGTCCAGCCTGAGGCGAATTTGTAAGCGACAGATTACTTCTTTTGAAGGGATGCAGCTTACACCTATGACGACAACTTCACGATGTTCCTCGGAAGCATTCGTATAATTGGGCCGTTGAGAGAGCCTGGGTAGTGGTAGAGCACGAGATGGGAGGATTCTTTGATCCCGTGCGGAATTGGAAGTTTCTTGAAAGACGGGCATGATCAAACTATCTTCAATGAATCTGGTATAGTGTTCAATAAAGAAGTAAATAAATCAAATCGTCAGTCCTTCCAAGATTTCATATTTATCAAGGCATAGACACGATGCGCCGCTTTTCTCGGTGCTGACTCTTTCCGGCAATATCTCCAGACTTCCGGCGCCGGATCTTTTTAACCCGGCACTTTTAGCTCCAACTGCCGACGCGGGGTCGTATTCCACCAATTCGATTTTTTCCTCCCTTCCACTCTCGGAAGATCGAAGCCCGGAAATTCACACAATGCACCGTTCCGGAACTTTCACTCGTCGCAACTTACCACGCTCGTCTCATGCGTGTCAGCGATGTCGCGCGAAGAAGGCGAAATGTGATCAACAACAACCTTGTGCGACTTGCGTTAAGCATGAGCATGAGTGCACGTATGGGATTCGGAGGAAGAATGCTCGCGATAGGAATGGTCCTAGGCAGAGCCATCATGAATTGTCGCCTTTGCATTCTTCTGAGATTCAGCATGATGAGACGGTGCTGCCAAGTGAGCCTCTGGAGCCAGTTCATACAGCAAGTCGTTTTACAGTAATTTCCACAGTAATTTCTACCTCTTCACAGCTAAGGAGTTAGGTGACTAACTTCCGGCTCATGTTGTAGATGATGGTGATGTAGTTGGTGACATCAATCAACATACCCACGGGACCGAATTCTATGGCACTTCATCCAATTTTGTCCTCCTCAACCAATTCTTTGCGTATGCTCAGAAGAATTTGCCGCCAGGTCACCCAAACTCCAGCAACAATGGTCTGCTCCAGGGCAGTGGCGCTGAAGCGAATACTTCAAGAAGTGGCCTAGCATCCCGACCACCGCTGTCGATAGTGAATCTGCTTTCTAATATGGAAGTATTGGAGCCCCCCTCGAGGTCGAAAACGCCCCCTGCTGGAGCAGAGAATCGAGATGGTATCGTAAGTCGTATGTCAGATGCAGCTGGAGGTCATGATGATTCTTCTCAGCATGGTCCTTCCGTTGTCTCTACTCAGACCGGACCATACAACGCCGATATCTCTCTCCCAGCTGCCAAACAAAGGCTTGAGCGCGAGTATGTCCGGCAATTCTTCAACAACCTACATCATCTCCACCCGATGCTCGATCCCATTGCCTTCACAGCACGATGCGAAGAACATGTATGGACTATGCCGGCCTCAGCTGAGAGCAACAAGAGCCAAAGACATTTCTTTGCTCTGTACCATATCGTGGTAGCTGTAGGGGCAATCGTTGCTGGCTCTTGTATAACTCAAGATTTTGAACGAGACATGAACATTTGTATGAAACAACCAATACAAAATCAGAGCTTCAGCCCATCCCTTTCATGCCAGGAGCTTTCAAAGAAATACTTCCAAAAGTCGAGGGTATTGCTTGGAGACGTGTTCGAAGTTTGCTCGTTGGAGAGTGCGCAAACACTCCTTCTCATGGTACGTGGCACATCTTAGAACAAATCCATTGGGCTCGGCGCTAACCAACCAAGTCTCTTTACTGTCAAAACTCGCTCAAGCCGCACGCATGCTATATGTATTGCGGTCATGCTGTCCGCACAGCTCTAGCTATCGGCATAGCAAGAGAATGCCTATCACAATCCACCGAGGACCGTAAAGTTGCACGAAGGACCTGGTGGTGCATTTACTCCCATGAGATAGACATGAGCTGTAGCGCAGGCCGTCGCGATAGCCTTGGCAAACCTCGGAACTACCAGATTGACCTCCCACATATCAGAAATCAAGATGCTCCTACACCAAACCAGAGTGACCTCGAAAATTACAGTGTAGCTATGATCAACGAGATGGTTCATTTCGCAGCCATCCTGAGACGTATCTCCAAGGAATTATACTACGATTCAAAAGGCCTCACGTTGTTACAGAAGTCAGCTGTGGCGAAAGAACTCGATAGACTTCTTGATGATTGGAAAGCTCGGCTACCGACTTATCTCGACTTTACGGCGGTGTCCTTTCGAGAACAAGAGTGGGCAGCGAAGCAAAAGCTCGTACTTCACCTAAGATACCTGAACGCAAGGATCATTCTTCATCGTCCGTTTCTGGAAGAGCCAATGCGTAGAGCCGAAGCAGACATGTCCACTCACGTTGATGTTTGTCTCGATGCGGCTCGGAACACCATTCGCGTCATGTACGACGCTTACGCAAATCGACATTACTTCCGAACGTGGTGGTACAATTCTACGTACACTCTATACGCCGGGATGATTGTTCTTTACATCATCATGCTTGGTCCCACTGCTGTTCCGGCGGAGGAGTTACTCGCTGATGCTGTCAAGGCGCATGATATTCTTCAATCAATGGAAGAAGCGACTGTGGCTCGACGAAGCGCGGGTTTGATACAAGAAGGGTTAGAAGTAGCGCGGGCTTGTGTTCAACGACAGCAGAATAGACCAGAGGGAGATGCTCAACAACAGGAGTTTGATGACTCACGGGGTCAGTTGGACTTGAACAATATTGCGAGCCAACTTTCGAATGCTGTTTCTGGACAAGAGCATTCATTGTTGGCTTCGATCATTGATCCTAATCTGTTGCAGGATTTTATGGCGGCGGATCAGGATGCGCTTGGCATGGGATTTGATATGCCGTCAATGGAGGGGTTGTATGGTGAAGGACTAGATGTCGATGCTATGTCAATGGTACTCTGAGCTCGAGGACATAATTTGTATGTATTACTGCGTAAACCATGTTTTCTCATTTAGGATAAATGTTATCATGAGGGTCTGTGACGCATGGAAGTCCTTCTATGTGCCAACTAATCGACGTCCGGAACAGGCAGGTCATCAATAAATCTGAACTTCTGCCCCAATCCCTTCATTGCCTCCTCAGCCTTTTCCCTTCGAAGTTGTGCTGCCGCTGTATCCGAGACAAGAACAAAGTCGTAGGTCATCAGAGCCGAGCCTAGCTCAACACCGTATTTCTTGGCCATTTCCTCGTCTACGACCCTCTTAATGGGAACGATGAGAGAGTCCTTCACACCGAAGACGGCGTCGGTTGACTCATAAGGATCTTCCTTGACGTAAAGTGCGCTAGACATGGTCAGTACTCATCCAGTGGTGGCGGATTGGTGTATACTTACGTGATCAGAGGATCGTATCCATCTTTCTTGAACATAAAGTGCATATGACTCGGTCGGTATGGATGCCGTCCCAAGGCTTTGAGCAACTTTCCCACTGGTCCATCGTGGGGAATGGGGTATGGCACAGGCACAATAGCCTTGAACCAGAAGTTGCCCTCATCATCACTCGTCAACACAGCTCTTCCATCAGGGCCATCACGATCAGCATGCTGTACATCGTAGAAACCCTTCGAGTCAGTCTCCCAAACATCAATTTTGGCTCCTGAAATTGGAGACCCGTTGGCATCCTTAAGGGTACATAGAACGAGAAGAGGTTCACCGTCCGTATCATGTGAGATAAGACTACCCTCTTTAACGTGCTCAGCCTCAAGAGTATGAAACGGGCCCAAGACTGTGCCTTCGGTGCTGCCCTGTGGTTTCGGATGGTCGATTGAGTCTACCAAAAGCGAAAGGCCCAGGATGTCAGATAATAAGATGAATTCCTAGAGATGTAAGCAAGTCTTCTCATGAGGTGACCATCGAACACAAACCTGGCGGACATCGGTGCAGATCTGGCCGACTTGTGTCAAGAATTGAATAGCCGTCATCCATTCATCTGTAGTAAGTCTCGTTTCTCTCAGTAGATCGTGCAAGTGTGTAACGACTCGCTCGAGTATATACTTCAATCGGAGATTACTGCACTGCGAGTTGATAGCGTGAACATTCTCGGTGATGTTGTCGATTGTAAGGTCTTTCAAGTTGACAGGAGCAGCCATGATGAAATATGATAATAGGTGAATTCTTGACTAGTTCAATTTCTAATCTGATCCCAAGTTCTGCATTTTATTAACAACCCCGCCTTGCGCTACGTCGCTTTGTGGAGGAGATCTGGGGTCGGGTCGGGCTTTGCGAGCTCGGAAAAGACTCCACTTCCGGAACTTGAGGACTTCCGCCGTCCGGATCTAATTTTCGGCAGTTCGCGTGCCCGGATCTGGCTACGTCATAGTACAGATAAGTCAGCACCTTTTTCCTGGCTCTGGTTGGTCGAAGAACAACCTCTGTTGATATAACGCACCAGTGTATTTCAACGCGCACAGAGACGTGAAAGAGAACACAACGGCAAATAAATTAAATCTCAAGAAGTGACAATATGCAGACCTTGGCTAATTAGAGATATGACACGTGGGGTGATTAAATTGGTTGGCTGATCGAGCTACTGTTATGTTAAAAAGGAAATTGTGCTTATTTTACTTGACAAGTGTGAGCAACGCAAAATAAAGGTCGCCCAATGGCTAAAGTGTGAATTTGCAACGTAAAAAAGTATAAGAATAGGTTTTAAATAACTAAAAGGAAACAGCAGACTGAACCAGTTACTGCAATAGCCTTTCAGCTTCTTTTATGCGTTGTAACAAGGGTCGGGCTTGACTATACGTAGGGTAGCTAGCATGGGAACGCAATAATGCGAAGATGGAGAATAAGGTATCTACTAGGCTCTTGTTTTTATTAATTATTGTCTAACATTATAGTTAAAAGTATAGGTAAGAGGCCTTCTGAAATGGAATCTGAGCTTGTGTTGGATTCGAGAGCTGGAGCTACCAGCGAAATCGTGGAATCAAGATACAGAATCTGAATGTAATTTCGAACCGTCTTAGTATTAGTCAGCATCGACAAGGTCGCGTGGCCCAATGGCAAGGCGTCTGACTACGAATCAGAAGATTCTGGGTTCGATCCCCAGCGTGATCATTCCTTTTTACTCACAATGATGTTTCTTTCCTGCTTTTTGACCCTGTAGCCAGTTTCGCTGTCACATATCTGAGTTCCTTAACTTTTCTAACCTTTTATATACAATTCCGGACCGTTGATAAATAGGTTTGAGTACCGAGACTTGAATCGGGAATGCACGAATTATTCGTTGACGCAAAATGCCATAACCTAGCACTGATCTGTCGCAGCATAGCATCTAGAGTAGTTCTCCTCTTTCTTCTAATTTTTATATCTTGAATGATATTTTATACGACGCGCAGTAGCAACGTTCTCAGTCCGTCCTGAGTTCTGGATATCTTCTTAGGCTAAATCACATCGGAAAAGCGGGGAACGGAAAAGATCAACACGGAAAACATACCATTTGTTTGCTGGCATTGTTTCAAGTAACTCAAGGTTTAATTCAAGGACGTAGCATTACAAAAGTCAATTAAGATAGACGTGTCAGATTGCCAAGCGATCGAAAAGCGTTGACATCATTGGAGGACATACATTCTCCATAGCGGAGAACCTGGGGTACCAAATGCCGTAGATTTTGAGCCCTGGATATCCGGAGGACTGTCCTCCGAAGAACCTACAACTATAACCCGTTTCCCCAGACAAGTTTGGGAAATCCATTTCCCCGTGGTTCTCGCCAGCCAGATCAAGCCATCATGCACAGCAAGACACTCGGGTTACTCCTAGGCTCCGCTGCCCTTGCAGTGCCGACTCACGCCGTCAACCTTTTCGTAGCCGACTACGGTGGTAATGTGAGCACATTAAGTCTCACAGAATCTGGAGCCGGATTTGAGGTCTCGGTGACCTCGAAATCGCCAGACTGCCAGCCCAGCCCTTCTTGGCTCACCCTTGACAAGGCCAACAATGTGCTTTACTGCCTTGATCGCGGTGGCGCGTCCTCATCATCTGGATCATTGAACTCTTTCGCCATCGGGGAAAAGGGCGCTTTGAAGCGCGTTGCACGAGTGAAAGCGCCGCTGGGTGGCGTGGCTGGTGAGGTTGTCACCGGTTCAAAGGGGAAACGAGGCTATTTCAGCGCTTCATAGTAAGTAAGATCATTGATCTGGGACCTAACGGCTCACATTCTGTAGCACTCCAGGCGTAGCAGCTATCTACGCTCTAGGCGACAAGGGTGCCCTACCAGAAACAGAACAGCTGCAACAGATTGCTACGAACATCACCCAGATTGGTCCCATTGCAGACCGACAAGAAGCAAGCCATCTCCACCATGTCATTATAGACCCTACTGGAACATACATCATCACTCCAGATCTCGGTGGTGATGTTTGCCGCGTCTTTTCGTTTAGTAAGAAGGATCTCGCTCCCATTGCCGAGGTGGGCAGTCTAAAAGCCCCGAGAGGTGCCGGACCCCGCCATGGGTTCTTCAAAGTCATGAAAAATGGCGAAACGTTCTTCATTTTCAACGGCGAGCTGAGCCAGAAGGTGTACTCATACCGCGTCAAGTACAGCCGCACTGGCCTTTCGTTCACCAAGGTCTTCGAGATTCCATCGCTTGATGCCAGCTTTCCTCCTAACACGGCTCCCATCAGTGAAATCGCGATGAGTGTAAGTGCATCCCCTGGCTCGTATTTTGTGTAAGCTGCTGACTTTCAATGAAGCCTGACCAGCGGTTCCTGGTCGTTACCAACCGAGAGAAATCTTTTGCCAACTCTCCCCAGCTTGGATCTGGTCCCTCGGATACTCTCACTACATTCCAGATCAATGATGATGGCACCCTGAAACGTGTGCAAGCTGCGCCTTCTGGTGGTTGGCTCCCACGCCAGTTCTCTTTCAACAAGGCTGGTGATAAGATTGCGGTTGGTCATCAGGTTAACCAAACTGTTGTGATCTGGAAACGGGATGTCAAGACTGGCAAGATCATTTTGGAGAAGGAAGGTGGTAAGTTGGCACAGTTAGAACTGACGGGGCCTGTAGTTGCTACTATCTGGGATGAATAAGGAGCAGGGACAATTCCAATATGCCTTTATCTCGGAATTTGAGCTGTCTCAGAGGACCTTTCCCAAAGCAAGCGACTTTCAAGTAGTTAGAGTTAACCAGCTTGGCAATCTCGAGCCAAACTTACATTTCCTCCCAATGCCAGTCATTGTGTGTGCCCATTGAGGCCTCATTTTCATGGTGGATACGCATTCAGTGTGAACCTTATCAAGTCTTGTTTCACTGACCCGCCTTTTGTTCCTCAGCATACACTTGCGCAGATGTTCGAAGGAGTGTCGGACAGTCAGCCACATCCATGATCACCTCAATCATTATAAGTCCCTGCCCTTCCTGAACTGCAGGGTTCTGTAGAATAGTCCGAATCTCACCCCAGTTTGCCGCGCTTTGTAATCGCAGACTCCTTGTCGTAGTCGGGATTCTCAAGGTTGATTGGCGCAGTCGGGGCTGGTACCTTGATGGGAACCATGTCCAAAGGTAATGTAAAGTAAACAGGTCGGCTTTGCAAGATGCATTGCTGCAAGGTACGATCAATAAGATCAGCAGCGGTAGCCGGGTCAGAGAGAATCGGCCTGTGCAACAGTAACATCCTTGTACATATCCGCAAAGACTCTAAAGTTGCCATCACTAAGTGAATGATGCACACAGATCCCCGCCTTCTGAGCTGATCGAGGAGGTGTCCCCACGATTTGTACAAGAGCCTTTTCAGCGTAAGCGCCGGCAATGGCATTCAAAGCGGAGAGTTCTCCGGGCCCAAAAGCAGTGAATAAAACTCCAATACCTTTGACCCTTGCGTAAGCATCTGCCGCGTATCCGGCGTTGAGTTCGTTGGCATTGCCGACCCAACGTAGCCCGGTTCGGGTTGCATAATCACAGGCAGTGAGATTGTAGTCTCCTGGGACTCCGTGTACTGATCCAGCCCCTAGTTGGACTAGGCGGAGGAGGTACTCAGCGATGGTGGCTTGCTTATCCATTCTTGTCGGAAAAGTGTGGTTGAGAAGAGTGATTGTATTTGCCTTGGCGCAAGACTCCCTCCTTATAGTTCTTGCGTAACTACAACTCTCCTAGAAGATCTCATAGTGACCAAATGCTGTTCTTTTTGCCAGGACTCTAGTCTGTCCGAGGACTCCGAATGCAGTCAGCCATCGCTGAGAAGGGGACGCCAATGAATACGATACTACCTTATAAGCCTGCACTGGATCTGACGTGAGGTTTGCTTACAAGTCCACGGCATATAGAGATTTATGTCCTTTGTTCCAGTCAGATGGAGGGTTGGTTCATGTCGCTTTGCGAGGACAAGACTGGAATTACGGTTGTCGATCAAAAAAGCTGAGGTAACAATGCGCGTCCATTGAATTATCGCCTCCAGCACCCTTCTACCAGCAAACCTAACGTGATTTAGGCCTCGCACTGGAGGAATTAGCGCTATAGTGCGGATGTTTGCTTTGCCAGTGACAAACAGCTGCCAGATTGCGTGTGAACTCCAGGCATCAGTTTGTCACGTTACACATGACCCACTCAACTCAGCAACGCGTGTTGCTATCGCGTTTTGTTTTCCCTCCTGTCTCCCGGCCAAAACTTTCTCCTCTTCTGTTTACCAAACACCTTACCCATCTGCAACACATCATACGTGACATATCTGCCATCCCTCAATAACATCTCCTTCATGTCGCCCAAGATCGCTTCGCCTTCTCGGCGAGCTCGGCTAGCACACCGGCTCTGCCACTCAGAGGAGGCCGACGTCACCAGCGACTTTTCAAGGGCTTGGGTCGGTGATGATCCAAATGCATCCGACAGACGCGCATACATGTTCAGCTTTCTGCGTTGGATGCGTATGGGAACCTGGAGCCAACTTGACCAACTTCGTTCGGAATGCAGAAAGGAAGCCAAGAACTAGGTGTCTGGCAAAAATGCACTCGCAGACGACAAGTTCATTTTTTACCTAGCAGATGCTCGACTCTGGCACATCTGGTGTAGGTTTCTGTCCACAATTCTTGTCCTTCACTAATAACTGTTTCTGTCGACAGTCAAGAACAGTTCTCCCCTTCCAATTTTCCCGTGGGCATACAACGGACCCTCGCCCAGGGACAAAATCCGCCTCAAAACGTCGAGACGTCTTAGGTCTGTTTTACTAAAACGAGTGGATCCCGAATTCGTGCCTCCTCCCAGTCGGCGAGATAAGAAACGACTTGTTTTTAAACCTGAACTCAACCCTGAAGCACAAGCTCCTCCTGTACTTCCATCAGATAGCGCCTTGCCTTGGGGCGAGCCTACCTCCCACAAGTCTTCATCACCGTCTGCCGGCCAGGAACAAGAGGTTGACCCTCTGCAGAAAGGTCAAGCTGAGGAGCCTGCGTCGCCCATGGCAAGCGAGGGAAAGCACCGCTCTGCTGCGGTAGATGATATAGCACCTTGCCGTACTGGAGACTTGGGAAGTCCCACCCAAGACTATCAGCTCCAAGATGAGCGCACCGAATCCAATGTCCAGCTCTCCGTCTCAAGCCCGCCACTCCGGAAGCGACCGCACTTGGAGTCATCCACCCAGCCACGCAGCGCGCTCTCTCTCTCACTCGATCGTGTCGCCGATATGGCCGCCCGCCTGCATTGTGTTCAGAACGAGCATTTCGACTTCGATATAATTGCATGGCTTGTCCTTGGACTCGGAGAAGATGATTCCCGACACCGTCTGTTCAACTTTCTCGACAACGGAGTTCTCGACGTGTGGTATTGCTTGGGAGATGTTGTCTCACAAGCGCTTGGTCATCTGGAAGCTCTTGGAGATTCTCAGGAACCATGCGTTTCTCATGGAATTAGCTGCAAACGAGTGATGGTCATTGAGGATGATGCTGGTTGCCGGCGACTTCAATTTAGGCAAGTCTCTCGCGACGATTGATTGGCCGTCTCTCCGGCGCAGCGGTCATGCATGCATTTTGGACGTGGTAAAAAAAAGAAAGTGGGATCTGGGCGAGCCCAGCTTTGGTGTTGGGGGTGTCAGAGGAAGCTTGTCAGATCAATCGCTTACCCTCTTGCTTGTGGATTCTGTATGGATGGAGATCTTGATATGAGATACAAGAATGGCAGGAGATCTGCGAAAGAGATACATAATATATAATGTTTAATGTTTACTTCTCGTGTGCTTGCATGTTTATGTTTAGGTGGAAAGACTAACTTTCGCAACAAGGTCAGGTGTTTGCATGTCAACCAACTTCACTGGAGTTGATGGCCCTCTGTTAGGCTTCTCTTCAAAAATATTCATCATCATTAGTCCTGCTCTCGGCGCTATTATATCTTTCTCTAATGAAGAGCCTTGAACTTCAATACAACGAGGGGAGTAATTACTTTTGACCAGGGACCGTTTCTCGGTCCTAATGCTGGACAATATCGTGCTTTTGTCAAGAACTGACAGAACGCTCCTCGACAACAGAGATAGGTTCCGTATCGCTGGTCTCTTCCTTCAAGTATGTGAACCTTGCTTTGAAGATCCACCAGCAGCCAGAAAAGAGAAAGGTTGCTCCCACTATGACAGAAGCCCAGTTCATGTTACCGATATTGTCTCCGGTTACGGGTAGGTAGAGTGGCATACTACAAAATGTCAGTCAGCGTGATTTCCTACTGAGAGGGGACCGTGAGGGAGTCAAGACTTACGCATAAATTACAACAGCCAAGCAGGCCCAAGCAACAGAAACATAGTTGATAAGGTACCCCCATTTGCCAAGATCAAAATGAGGACGAGGTGGGAGGATTGAGCGTCCTCGGACAAGCGCCTTTACAATGAGTAAGCCAACAGTAATATCTCTTTCACCGCGAATAGTACTCACCGTAATGACTGGTATCGTGTATGCAAGAGTGAAACAAACACCGGCACCACTGACAATGGCGTTGAAAGCCAGGTCGCTTCCCAGCGATATGAGACCCATGATAACTTCAACGGCCATGATGGCAAAGATGAAGTTCAAGGGGATCAGAAGTTTCTGGTCGAGCTTCTCAAGTCGATGTGACCATGGGAATGCCCTGTCTTGGGCCATTCGCCAACCGAGCCGAGAACATGAGGACAAGATACCGGTACAGACTAGTAGCTGAAGTGAATTAAGTCAGCTGTGAACTTGGGGAGATATCGGATCGACTTACGTTCACTACACCAAAAACTACTGCGACATAGATGCCTCCGTACTCACTTCCCGTCATGTCTGAGAACCAGTCTACGTATGGAGATCTACAAATGAGCACGTTTCCAAAAAGTGGAGGAGAAGAGAAACTTACAGGGCTGTCACGTATTTGGAGTAGTTGCCACAGCAAAACAGGAGGATGAGGTCAGTGATGATGGTAGCGATTCCAGAAAGGACCATGGACCAGACCATAGCTCTCTATGTAGTGTCAGCAGATGAACTGGACATCCTGGCATGGGGGACTCACTGGGGCGTCTCGGGATGCGTCCTTCATCTCCTCTACGAGATGCATCATGCTATCCGTACCGTAAAGACCGTACAGTGGGTTGTAGAAACTGAGTATGAAAACCCATCCATTGCTTCCGTATTCCGAGTTGTTGATGAATTTTGTAAAGACAAATTTTGCATCAGCTTTGGGAGCTGTCGCAAGAAGCGTAATGGCCCAGCCGAAGAAGCCTACGATGGTAAAGACAGCGCCGACGGTGCTGTAGATGGGGAGTGCACCGGGTTTGAGATTCATCAAGAAAGGAATCACCAACAGCCCAAGGTAAATAAGGAAGGTTTGGTAAGACTTGACCAAAGTCAGCAAGCTTCAATATTGAATTGGAGAAGGGTTGTGTTACCTTCCAGTCTATGTTAGGGTGGAATATGGAGACCATTGTCGCAATGATGTTGGCGCTATTCAATGCACAAGACGCGCCCGTGGCAGTCTCGGCGAGAAGCAAACACCACCCAACAAGGTATGATAGAAACGGTCGGTACTTCTCGGTAGCTAGCTTTTGAACGTAGAACTGCTGTCCGCCAGCTGTTGGCCAGATGCCACAATATTCGGCGAGAGACGCCATCAGTAGCGTTTGGCCGATTGCGACGATGATGGATCCGTATAGGAGAGAAGCAGGACCACCGACGTCAAAGATGGTGCCGTAGAGAACGACGACGCATGTCCATGTCGCGCTGATCATGACCTGGTAGGCGCATACTGCGTTCGTCGATTGTGAGCATCACGAGGAAGTTATAGATTGATGGTGACTTACGTGTCCAAAAGTTGTAGACTCGATGCAGCTCAGCCGTCTTTCCGAGTGACTTGAGATATGCATCGTCAGAGTCGAACGGAGTTTGGCTGCCCTCGAGAACAGAGCCATTGTCATAGGAGGAGATAGGTTCAGATTTACTATCTTTCGCGATCTCCATATCTAGTGGGGGTTTTTGTCAAAAAATGGCGTTGCTGAGAGTGTAGCGTGGGCATGGGATAGGAATTGAATGAAGAATGCCAAGATCCTAGATGAGAGTGAAATGAGAGAAATATTTAGAACCGACGGAAGACAGAGAGTAGGAAAGATCTATAACTAAGTGATTGACCGAATACGCGAAGTACCGTGGCACAGGATCACAATCTAGATCCTGGTTGAGAATGCGGGGAAGATAACATTAGGGGGGCAACCACCAATGATGAACGAGTCTGTCATCATCCAGCATTCTTCAATAGCGCCATCGTTTCTCTCCCGAGCAGCCCACTGCGGAATAGCGGCTCTGTCTGGGTTCTTAGACTCCCTCTCGCCACTTGAGTGGCTTGCCTTTCTCTGCCGACCAACCTATCTTGGATTAGAGTATCAACCATCGATTGCACTCTCATCATACCGTGACATTGACATGGTAAACAAGATATGTTATCGGGTTGTCTATAAATAATGCCTCAACCTTCCTTGGTCTTATTGATATCAGCATTAATCATATCTTGCTGCTGATCGTTATAATGGCTTCATTGACCACTGCTTCTACCAAACCCACTTTCGCGCGTCTAGACGCTGCGGAACCATCCACAACGCCACAGAACCTTATCGCAGCTATCAAACGGGACGGCGGCGTAATTGTCGAGAACCTTATCTCTCGACAACTCGCTGAACAGATCAGAGCAGATCTCAAGCCACATTTTGACTCTGATATTCCGGACAAGTCTGGATTCTTCCCTGTCACTACCCAAAGAGCAACTGGCTTGTTCAATGTGGATTCTTGTGTTGAACTTGCATGTAATCCTCTGTACATCGATGTTGCGAATGCTTTATGCTCTTCATCTCTCACATACTGGGAAAATGAGAAGAGAATTACAGTAAGCGGCAAGCCTATCATATCTTCGACTGTGGCGTTCCGAGTGAATCCTGGTGGCAAACAGCAAGTCTTACACCGAGATGATGAGTATGTATCATTTGCCACGGTCTGGAACACATTTACTGATTAGACTCAGTGACTATCATCCCCACGACAAGGAACTCCCCGTCATGATTGGTTGTGTCACCGCTTTGACAAAGACAACCAGAGAGAATGGTGCCACGATCGGCATCCCGGGATCTCATCTCTGGGATAGTGAACGACGGCCCTACGATGAAGAAGCCATTCCTGCAGAACTGGAACCTGGCGATGCATTCATCTTCCTGGGTAATCTGTACCACGCTGGGGGGAAGAATATTACGCAGTAAGCACGTGCCCAATGCGGTTACACCAAGTTTATACTAAATGATTCATTAGAAACGAATATCGCGAGACGGTCGGAATGTTCCTCTGCAAGCCTACCCTTCGGCCCGCCGAGAACCAGTTTCTCATGGTCCCGCTAGAAAGGGCAAGACAACTGAAACCACAGGCACAAAGACTTTTGGGGTATGGTGTCTGCAAGCCATCGTTAGGATTCATGAACTATCAAGACCCGATGAAGGTATTATTTGGAGTTGAGGATGAAGAGACAGTGGTCATGTGAGCAGATACCTTATCATTTAGTCAATTGCTTCGAAGTAGTACGCCTTTCCGTTTGCCTAGAAGACCATGAATGGGCTTATTGTCTGTTCGTTGTCTCGCGCGTATTGTATCCAGTTCTGAGCCGCTCCAGCTGCAGTTGCCGACCAAAAAACTGTCAAGAATTGCACTACCGCTGTGTTGCACGAGAAACCTGTCTCAGCAATGTACTGGGAGAATAAACTTTCTATCAACTGCTGTCGCTCGGCTTCTCGGCATTCCGATCCAAGAATGAATAGTGGGAATGATATATCGTGAGAGACTGCCTGGGCTGGCCAAGTGGCGATGAACATGATCTCCCTATGAAGAGAGTCAACCAAGGCGGGAATCGCTGCTTGTTTCTCGTTATGCGATGCAAGAGCTTGATAGCTATAGATAAGACACGCGTAGTATTGCGCCCTCAGAACAGCATTCAGGCCCATTTGGGTGGTGATGTCGTGAGATGGAGTCGAGTCAATGAGAGTGCAGGCAGAATCGTATGCCATCTGGAGATTATCCCCCCAAACGCTCATATCAACACTAGAGATCAAGTCATCGGTTTGAAAAGCATGGTGCCGTTTTCGTTCAGTCGCGGTGATCTCATGAAGTAGCTCTGTAAAACCTCCGAAATGATCATCTGGAGCTGGATCGTTTGTGACGAGCTTTCGATATCTAGGCATAGAAGAAAATGACGACATGCTGCCGAAAGCCTCCAAATAGCAGAGTTCTTCTATGAAGAACTGAGATACAAGCTGTTGCTGTTGGGACTCAAGATCGTATCTTTGCAGGCCAGTTCGAAACGCGTTCAAGTGGAGTTTCCATTGTGTCGAATTGGGGATGAACATCTCTCCATAGCACATGGAGATCATAGTCAGTATAATTTCGACGAGGCCGGAAAGCTCGGGTTTCTCGGGAGTCGTGTCGCTGCGTCCCAGTTCGCGTTCCATCTCGCGGTTCAAGCTCTGGAGGCTGGCGTCTCGTAGATCGCGATGGATCTGCACAAGGCTCGCTGTATCTTGAGTTCCTCTTGTGGCAGCTCGAACTGACATATGTGCAGCTGCCAGTCCAAGTGTTGATAATCGCAGACAAGCTGAGCGTTGTGCAAGTGGAAGAACAAGAGTTCGCCACGGATTATTGGGACCATCCAACCATTCTAGTCTCGGTGCTACCTCATGGTTGAAATGGTGAAACAACATTGCGTGCATTGTATGCAAGACGTGGCTGTCCACGAGTTCGACATTCTGCCTCGTCGGGGGTATAATTTCGCTGCAGCCTTCGATGCGAGTCTGTTGTTTCGTAGAGGCGCGGTCGACATCAATTTCTGGCCGAGAAATCGGCGAATGCTTTGGTGTAGTAGGAACTTCAGTTTGGCTGGTTGCGGATCGCAAAGGGATTGTTTTCCCCATCAATCTGCCTCTGCTTGCAACACCTTGATCCCATCTGAGACGTAGACTGTATCCTGGACAACATAGCCCTCGGCTACAGCATTTTTCACAGGATGGAGTGCTTCGGTCGCACTTGATGCGCCGTTTGATACATGTCTTGCAATCTGAGTGATGAATAAGTATAGGATAGGTAAGCATCAGTGGACTCACTTTGGGAGGCAATCTCGCGATCTGGTGACAAAGCGTCGAGACGAATATTTCGCATTTCTGTGCTGTATTGTATGGTGCAAGCGTAATTTAGACAGTGGATTGTTTGGAACCGCTAATTCATTCAATTGTCAAACTTGAACCTGAACCGCGCGTATCTGTTGTTGGAGGATGCTATCTATCAGGAACCCCGCTTTCTAACGACTTGACGTTAGTTGGCCGATGACAAATGTGAAAGTGTCCTATCTTCATACCCGATTAGGCAATTTTTTACGCGTCGCTTTGAATACGCCTTAACGTAGCAGCCATGATGAGGAGCAGATGTTGAGAAACTGCAACATTAGTGCTACAAATATAGCTATTCAACACGTAACGCATGATTCTAGTAAGCTCGCATCTCTCTGGAAACTTATCATATTAGAAACATGTAACCTCGCACGCTGACTCTAACCTGATGCTAATGACAGATTGGTAACCTGTCTGCGAGCCCGCTGTGAAACTCCATGGGCCGAATGAAATGAGAAGTCAAGCGGTCTTCGGACATGAACTGCGCGGCAAGCGTGTGTAGAGTGGTAGCGTCGTTTCTTGAACTGGCATAATAATAAATATAGTGTATTCATATGTCAACGCTCATAACCACGTTCTAACCAATCACAGCCTAGATTTTGACGTTCTGCGCAAACGCGCATCAGCCCAGCCTGATTTCCAGTTTTGACCAACCAACATTTGCATATGCATAGCTGCCGGACCGCTCATTATTCCGTCTCCCCTTGCAGCTGAAAATAATGCCATCTTTGACCCCGCACTTCTTCTAGCTCTCTCAGCCCTACCTGATCTTTTGACTGCCAAACCTGAACTTAGTCAATAGCGCCGAAGCGAAAAGCGGATGTAACTAGATCTCATCGCATTCAGCCTTTGTTATGGAGAGCAAGAAACGGAAGCTTGACAGTCCCTCCTTTTATACAGTTGGATGGATCGCTGCACTCCCCATTGAACGCGCAGCAGCACGAGCGCTGCTAGACGAAGAACATGATGAACCGGAAAACTTTCATCAACCTCAATCGGATACTAATAACTATACCTGGGGCCGCATTGGCCAGCATAACATTGCCATCGCTTCGCTCCCAGCAGGAGTTTATGGAACAACATCTGCTGCAACCACCGCTACAGAGCTAGTTCAATCTTTGCCCCAAATCCGCTTTGGTCTTTTGGTCGGTATTGGGGGAGGCATCTCTAAGCCTGCTGATGGTCAGGATATCCGTCTCGGTGATGTTGTTGTCAGCCAGCCGGACGGAACAACAGGCGGAGTAGTACAGTATGACTTTGGCAAAGCGATAGCAAATGGGGTTTGGGAACGGAGAGGTTCCCTTGACAAACCTCCTTCAGTGCTCTTGAAAGCACTAGCCACATTACAATCTGACCACGAGATTCAGTCCTCTAAGATACCAGAACTACTGGAAGGCATGCTGAAATCTAACCCTGGTATGAAGCGTCCTAAGAGCAACTTCTCACATCAGGGCTCTGAGAACGACCGTCTCTTTGACTCAAACTATGGTCATGTCGGCGGCAAGACCTGCGTCAACTGTGATACCTCGCATGAGGTCGATCGCGAGCAGCGAGACTCGACTGAGCCAGAGATCCACTACGGAATTATCGCTTCCGGTAACACGCTTATCAAGGATGCTGCCATCAGAGACAAGCTCCTGGACATCACAGGCCATCAATGCCTATGCGTGGAGATGGAAGCCGCAGGCTTGATGGATCGATTTCCTTGTCTCGTCATCCGTGGAATCTGCGATTATGCAGATAGCCATAAAAATGACCAGTGGCAAAGGTATGCGGCAGCCACTGCTACTGCATTTGCGGTAGAACTACTTGGTTATGTGCCTGTCAGACAGCTCGAAGAGTCTCAAAGAGCTATTGAAATTCTTCAGTCATGTTAGTATCACTACGATTTCCTTTTCAGAACACATCACTGACGCAAACCAGTAGAACAGAAAGTGGATGACCTAAGGTAACTGACTTATTTCGAAAGCCAATTTTGGGGACTCTGCTAATGCTCTTTTCC
The DNA here is from genome assembly GCA_013184445.1 of Fusarium sp. NRRL 53497. Taxonomy (NCBI): domain Eukaryota; kingdom Fungi; phylum Ascomycota; class Sordariomycetes; order Hypocreales; family Nectriaceae; genus Fusarium; species Fusarium sp. NRRL 53497. Next base: position 120,429 of record JABCJZ010000381.1, on the reverse strand, counting down.
AGCAAAACCATCCAAAGAGTTGATCACAACTTGGCCCTCGATCAGTTGCCTTTTGTTGAAGGAGCCCTATTCAATTCTCATGCCGAAGAACACAACGCTACATGCCTCCCCGATACACGAGTTCAGCTCCTGGAAGATATAAATAGCTGGATCAGGAATCCCGCATCCAAGACCATCTTCTGGCTCAATGGTATGGCAGGAACAGGCAAATCAACCATCTCACGCACCATTTCTCAACAGCAATTCAAAAACGGATGTCTTGGCGCTACGTTCTTCTTCAAAAGAGGAGAAACCGACCGAGGAAATGTTTCGAAGCTCATCCCTACCGTAGCACGACAGCTAAGCTTGTATGTTCCGGGAATGGCCAGCTTGCTCGGAAAGATAGTAGACGCTGATTGGTCTGTTTCGGGGAAAACACTCGGAGAGCAATTTGAAACGCTGATCAAAGAGCCTCTGATCGAACTAGCCGCTGCTCTATCGTCCCCGGCTTCGCTTGTTATTGTCATCGACGCACTCGACGAGTGTGAAGGCGATACTCATGTAAAACGACTCCTTTGGCTTTTCTCCAGGATGGAATGCCCCGAGTTTCTTTTGCTCCGTGTATTTATCACGAGTCGGCCAGAGCTTCCGATCCAGCTTGGATTTGAAGACATCAACGGCACGTACGAACATGTCCAATTGCACAGAATCTCACCACACGTGATCGAGCACGATATCTCTACTTTTCTAAGACACGAGTTCGACTCGATACGACACAACTTCAACAGGTTATTTCAGCATGGAGAAACACTACCAATTGACTGGCCAGGCAACATCAAGGTTCAAAAGCTTGTCTTCAAGACACAACCGTTGTTTATTGCAGCCGCAACTATTTGTCGGTTTGTGAATGACATTAGTCTCGGCAGTCCGGAAGAGCTCCTGGATAAGGTACTATGTTCAAGCAGCCGAGGCCACATGTCAAGGCTGGATCAAGTTTATACCTCTGTTTTAGAACAGCATGTCATGAACAGGCCCAATGGCGAAAGAAACAATATCATTGAAAGTTTCCGGCTCATTGTTGGTAGCATCATCACCTTGGCATCACCTTTGTCGATCGCAAGTCTGGCGTCATTGCTTGACGTTAGTGCCACAAGGATTGAGACACAAGTCAAAGTGCTTCAATCGGTATTGGACGTCCCCAACGAGTTAGATTCTCCTGTCAGAATTCTTCATTTGTCCTTTCGAGACTATCTAGTCCATCCGGCACACCAGCGTATTTCTAACTTCTGGGTGGATGAGAAAGCAACACACCGCAACTTGGCTAATCGCTGTCTGCTGGTTATGCAGTCAAGACTTCGCGAAAACATATGCGAGTTGCGTTTTCCTGGAACCCCTCGATCAGAACTCCAAGATTCTGATCTGCGGAACTATGTGCCCGCAGAATTAGAGTACGCGTGTGGCCACTGGGTATATCACTGCACCTCCACAATCATGGAAGTGGCTGAAGTTCAGTTCATCTACCTTGTCTTGGAGAAGCATCTTCTCCATTGGCTGGAACTGATGAGCTCACTGGGCCGGATCACAGACTGTATGAATATGTTGCAATCATTGAATGAATGGCTGGAGGTATGTCACTCTATCACCTTTTCGCGTGAACTACACTGACTGTTTACAGAGGACGCCCTGCCAGAGGCTGTTCAATCTCGTCAAAGACTCTTTACGGTTTGTTCAAACGCATATTGCTATAATCGACGAAGCGCCGTTGCAGATCTATTCCTCGGCATTGGTGTTTACACCAAGAAACAGTGTTGTTAGACAACTATTTGAGCGAAATGTGCCGGGCTGGCTTTCATTGTGGCCAAAGGTAGAGGACGATTGGGGCCCATGCCTTTCTGTTCTAGAAGGTCACAGCGGTATCGTTTGGCGAGCTGTGTTCTCACATGATTCAAAGATGGTTGCATCGGCATCCGGGGACATGACAATTCGAATTTGGAACACCAGGACGGGAAATTGTGAGAATGTTCTGAAAGGACACAACCGAGCCGTGATGTCGGTTGCATTTTCGCATGATTCATCTCTCCTAGCATCAACAGCTGACTTTCGTACCATATGGATATGGCGCATACAAGCCGGCGAGTGTGAGAAAGTTCTGAAATGCTCGAACATACGAAGGGATACGGTCGCATTTTCTCACGACTCAAAACTGCTGTTGGCGGCATCTGAAGATAGTTTCGCCTGCATTTGGACGACGCAAACCTGGGACTCCAAATTTCTGATAGGACACAAAGATAAGATCTGGTCATGTAACTTTTCTCATGACTCAATCAGGGTTATCACATGCTCCAGGGATAAAACAATCCGTATATGGAGCAGTTTGACTGGTGAATGTCACAATGTTCTCAGCGGTCATACAGCCGGTGTCAGTAACGCGATATTCTCACATGATTCCCAGATAGTTTTATCTGCTTCTGAGAACGGAGAGTTACGGACCTGGTGTTCACGAACAGGAAACTGTAAGAGGATTATCAAAGGCCGTCCTAATTTCTCCTCTCGACTGGCTTTCTCTCCCAACGCACGACTGATAGCATCAGGTTGTAGTGATGTCGGCACCCAAATTTGGAATATTGAAACGGGGACATGTCTGAGATCACCAAAAGCCGAACCGGATGGATATGAGCGCACGCGCGCACCACACGTCCCTGACATTTTTATATTCTCGGGTGACTCAGCGAAATTTATTACAGTCTCTTTCGAAAAACGAGCCGTGGTGATTCAAGATATTGCAACCGGCGATTGCGAGCAAGTTTTCTATGGCCATGGACAAGCGATCACCTCAGCCGTGTTATCGCACGATTCCAAAATGATTTTGACAGCTTCATCAGACAAGACTGTCCGCATCTGGAGGCCGGACACCAAAGTGGGAGGTAAACGAGGATCAAATTATACGAATTCCCCAATTTCCCAGGTTGCAATCTCAACCGATAGAGAGACAGTGGCTTTCAGCGAGTATGATCATAGAATTCAGATATCGCGTCTCCGCACGGGCGAGTTTGAGAGTCTGTTGACGCCACAAGATATCCTGAGCGTGCATTTCTCAAGGGATCTCAAGATAATGGTACTGTGTTCCAGGAGTGACAAGATTTATATATGGGGCATAGGAGACAAGTTCTATAGAAGAACTCTTGTCGGTCACACCTCAATGCTCTTCTCGGCCGACTTCTCGCATGACTCGAACATTATGATTTGTAATTCTACAGGCAATACATCTCACATCTTGGAGGTTGAATCTGGACAATGTATCCACGTCTTGTACCACAAGGATTCTGTCTGGAATTCTTTCTTCTCACTTGATTCAACCATGGTTGTGTGTCGCTATGTGGATTCGCCAACGATTACAATCTGGGATGTAGAAAGTGGAACTTGCATGCACACTTTTGTTGGTGACTGGGACTTGAGAGGTGCCACATTATCCAACGATTCTAAAACATTGGCAGTACTTGGCGAGCATGGAAACATTTCTGTTGGGAGTTTGATTACCGGCAACCTTGAAATCATTCCAGATGTAACATGTTCCCAAATGTTTTCATTTACGTCTGACAACAGGAGCCTCGTTACTGACAATGGAGTCATTTCCATTACCAACAAGTCACTATCACATCTGCATCATCAGAAAAGCACGGTCTTTCAGCCAAACCTACCAATTACCAGACGGGGCAAGACTTGGATCATGCTTGGGAACGAGAACTTCTTTTGGCTACCAGCAGAATGTCGTAATAGTAAGATAGCCATATTGGGTGACACAGTTGCAGTGGGTTGTACAACCGGAAGAATGATTATACTGAGATTCTCTGTTGATAAAATAGCTATGGTTTCAGAGTTGGATACATCGTCTAGGGCTGATTAAGCCGAGTGAAATTAGATTATACCGGCATACGTTGAGCTAGGGTTGGCTTTGTCTTGTTTTTGCTTGTAGTTCATATATACCGGACAACTGAATCTAAGCATGTATTTATGAGACATTCATCCCAGGTTTCGTGGCGATATCATACAGTACTATTCTTGATTATTACGCGCTGGTCTGTCTATGCTTGCGGAGTGAGATGAATATTGCTAATACTGACCTGACATTACTAGGCAGGAATTCCTTTTCGGTTTCTTGAGGCTTTCGACTTTGGGGATATGGAAAACCGCGAAGCAACAACATATCAGCAGTTCCAATATCTCCTTCTACCATTTGAGCTTGGGCTTTAATATCGGGACCGACCTAATGCACACTGGAGCGAATAATCTCAAGGATCCCAATGGCTGGGGGACGGACAAGGATTAGGTAAACAAAGGGCACAGCTTCTACTCTTAGCGTCCTGGCTGTCGGATTGCGGAACTGATGACTACGTGGGTAACAGACGCACGCTAACACTAGTAGATAGACGATAAGCCCACTCAAATGACAGACAGCCGACATCCCACTACCCGATCATCCCTTAATCTCCATAATCTTGCATCTAAAACATGGATTCTGCGGCAGCCATTCGACGCCGTCGCCGTAGACGTGTTGCCGAAGAGAATCGCAAGCGTGCACCACGAGCGTGAGCTTATTACCAAAGAATCAATATTGAATCAAATGCTGATAGCATCGTCTTGTTTAGCTGTGATCGATGCAAGGCACGGAAAAGCAAATGCATCGAATCAACCCCAGGAATATGTCAAAGATGTCAAGCAAGCAATCTCGCTTGCCGTTTCGACAGGTATGCGACCGCAACCACAAGTGTTCACACGATTCTCACAAATTACAGAGACGTTCAATCTCCCCCGCAAAGTGAAAGTCCAATGCTTGCTGGAGATACGATCGCCGCCGCGTCATCTCAGACCGCGCCAACACCACAAGAGAATATCTCAATTGACAGCCGTATGAGCGTTTATTCCTGATTACTCCACTGACTAACAGGCACAGATCAAACTGAAAGCATACTATGGCCGCGATTCTTGACCAGACTGCGCCAAGCGTTCTCACTAGATCCTATCTCGGGCCCGGAAGAGCAGGATATGGTCAACTTGCAAGCTGTAAGCCTTGACCCCATACTCTTGGTCTCATGAACTAAACAGGGAAAGAATATTACTCGAACAAACAATCTTTCTCTTGCCGAACAGGCTCGTCTGAAAAGAGTCGTCGACACTTTCCCTCCACGTTCGATCGCCGATTTTCTCATCCATGTCTGCATACGACGCGGTACCGATGTCTTCTTCTACTTTGATCAAGTTAAACTCATGGACGAGATTGAGCAGTTCTATACCAACATCTCATGTCCCTTGCGGTTTGACCCCAGTTTCATTTGTCTCGCATTGACCATCTTCGCCCTCGGTAGCCATTGGACACCATTAGAACGACCAGCAAACTCACGCATTGAAGAATGTGATCCTGGGCGTATGTTCTTTCAGCAAGCCAAGAGTCTTGTCCCTGATATTATAGAACGTCCAGGCTTGAGGTCAATACAGGCATGCTTTATTCTTGGTGTGTATCTCATGCCGATGAACGCTGTCGGTTCATCATATGTGTATATGGGTATGGCCTTGAGGAAGGCTCTCGCGTTTGACCTCCATGAAGATCCAGAAGACCAGACTCTAGGCGATCGAGAACGCGAAGTCCACCGCCGCCTGTGGTGGTCACTATACTCACTCGAACGGCAGGTACTGCTTCGAACAGCTGGTATCCTTGGACTGACAATAGCGAGTTTAGATGCACGACCATCAAGCTGAATCGACCTCGATCTGTGTCGCCTGATATAATCAAGGCCCCATTTCCAACTATCATGCCGGAACTTGATATTGGCCAAGAGTTCAACAACGTTCAAATGCAAATAGCTTATGCTCGTCTCATTTCCATCTTGGACAGTGTGGCTGATTGGGAGTATGTGTATATGGAACTTCTCTTTAACTCTAACTAACATCACAAGATCAACAGCTACAAACACCTTCAACCGGAATGATACAGAGAGCGTGGAACGCCAGTTGAGAGAGTGGAAAAACTCACTGCCGGAGGAATTCGACTTGGAGGCCATTCCTCCACACGATTCACGATATCGTGCCGTCTTTCACCTCTACCTAAATTACTATTATGCATCGATTGTCATGGGAAAGATGTCTCTCATCACTGCCGTCAGAGCGACTCTTCAACACTACCTAGCTCGGGAATCACAGCCGCTTGTCATTGATGAAAAAACGGATAAACTGTCAAAGTCATGCGCTAAAGCATCTAAAAAATTGCTTGAACTGTTTGAGGATCTGAACCAGACTGGCAATACTACGCGTTTTTCTTTTACCGACTTTCAGGGCTGCAGTATCGCGACTATCGTCACTCTTATTGCAGGTATTCTCGGCCGAGATCCTGGATATGAACGCCGCGTCAGCTTTGGCTTGAGCTTTCTTCGGAGAATGGCCACTGGAAATCCGAATGCCAAAGTAGGCGTGAGGTTTGTCGAAACTCTTCAATCCATCTCCGACGAGGCCTCGAGAAAGCTCAGCCAATCGAGACAACCTCCGGCTAAGCTCGAAGGCGAGGAGTTGTCCTCAGCATACAATGACTGGGCTGTATGGCTCGCAAATCAGGAGCAGTCGCAAGTTGATCAACGGAATGAATTATTGCATGATCAGGTAGCAACAACGGTGGTTCAGATGGGTGGTGCCCAGTCAGATTCAGAAGGAGATATTTGGCCAGTTCCAGCACCAGACCCGACTCTCGAATGGAGTTCAAGGACTGAGGCGATACTTGATACAAGGCCTTCGATGCAACAATCTCTGCCTAGTCATCATCTTGACCTATTGGATGAATATCAGCTCTCCACTAGTTTCAATGATGACCAGACATTTCTCATGGGTCTCACGGGGTTTGACGTGCTAGACTTTGCTGGATATCCCCCCGATTTGACGTAGTCGAAGGACCCGGGGTTTAAGAGCGACAAGAACCGAAACATAACCGAGGATGCCTTAAATACTTTCGCATATTGAAGATTCTACAGCAAAGAACAAAAATGTATTCAGCTTTTCTGTTGTAGCTTTTCTGGCTTCATATTTTGTATTCATCACTTTCATAGCCCTTCGTAACTTTTATTGCAAACTACAGCAACGAGTTGAACCGAACCGGAACTCCGCCGTCAACCGCCAGAGAGTCCAATTGACTGCGATAAACAAGACCGTCCTTCATAACCGCTAGAATATACTTCTCCGAGTGATCGAAGATGGCAATATTTTCCAGCGGATTCTTGTCCAAAATGAGAACATCCGCTCTGAAGCCTTCCTTCAGTTGACCAAGGCTATCCTCACAACCCATCATTTTAGCAGGGTTGACCGTGGCGCTCCGCAATAACTCAAGAGGAGTCAGTGCCTGAGACCGCAGGGAGAACTCGTGCGTTTGAGTAGCGCCAAGGGGACCGAGAAGGTCACTTCCGTAACACATAGTCACACCAGCCTCGGATGCTATGCGAAGAGCTTCGAGGCCAGATTTCAAGACTTGAGCATTCTTGACCTGTGACTCTGGGGGTAGAAAGTTCTTCCACTTCTCACTCGCCATTTGAGCATATGTGATGAGTGTTGGGGTAAGGTAAACGCCTTTCTCAGCCATGAGACGAGCCGTTGGAGCATCCACAAAGTTGCCATGCTCGATACCCTTGACACCATTGTCGATGCAATGTCGAATGGCCTTAGTTGTGTATGCATGCGCCGTGACGAAGGTACCAGCATTCTCTGCACATTCTACCATGGCCTTGATCTCCGACTTGGTAAACTGAAGCTGTTCAAGCTTATCGGTAGGTGAGGCGACGCCACCTGAGCCCATGATTTTGATAAAGTCGGCTCCACAACGAATTTCGTCGCGAACAGCTGCCATGCACTCTGGGACGCCATTGCAAACGCGGCCTAATGCGCCAGAGTGGCCGCCGCAGCATTCGTGCTTCTCATAAGAACTTCTCAAATCACCGTGTCCCCCTGTTTGAGAGAGCGCATGACCAGAGATAAAAAGACGAGGCCCCGGAAAAACGCCCTCTTCGATGGCTTCTTTCAGAGGGAGCTGAGCGCCGCCGCAATCACGTACGGATGTGAATCCACGGTAGAGCATTTGGGAAGCGGTGTAAGGCTGACGAAGCAACGAGACATCATTGGGATTGCCAAACGCGCGGGAAAGATCTGAGAAGCCAGGCGTAGCGCAGAGGTGGACATGAGCATCGAATAGCCCTGGGCAAAGATATCTCCCTTTGCAGTCTACAATGTTGTACCCATCAGGATATTGGCTTGGCGTTGAAGGGTTGACGGCTTCAATTTCGCCGTTTTTGGTGGCGAGCGACGCGTCTTCAAGGACGTTTCCTGTTGAGACGTCGATGATGTTGGCATGAATGAAGAGGTGGTTCTTAGGGGGATGACGAAGCCATGGCTTGATGTCTGCGCCAGGGACAGTGTCAACTTGAGTCATGGTGAAGTTGCCGAGATAAAGAGTAAACTTTGATTACAGGAGAATGTTGATATAGGTATGTCGAAATGAGATATGAGATATGGACCAGGAGACCATCCTAGACAGTGGCTTTTTATCAGAATCTTAATCCAATAGCTACTTGCTCTGTGAAACAGTATCCGTTGATCATTACCGATAACGGATGAGATTACAGTAGCTCGGTAACGTGTCCATCGGTAATTGTCGCCATTCCCGATTTCAAGCCATCGGACCGTTGGCCATGACGTCGGCTCCATGTCGTTCCCCGCATCTTATCTTGCGATAACGTTTAAGGTTTTCCCCAGATAGTTCCTGTCCAGAGATCCGATGCCGGGGCATGTCATATCTGAATCCCGATAGCAGGCTATCAGCAGTTTTTGGAATCATGATATAACCAAGACATGCCCCGGCGGGTAAGCATGCATTCAGATTCACTGACACCTGTATCCGTACATCATTGCCGATCTATTTCGTCTAGTCTCAATTAGTAACCATGGACAACACGCTCGAAAGGAAGATGTCTTCGCCACCCGAGCAGGATGACCCTGACGTACGGGGAGAGATACTTGACATGGACGACTCTTATGCCCCCGAGGAAGAAAAGGCCGTTCTTCGTAAAATCGACATGGTTATTCTCCCATTTGTGAGTCACCACGATGAAAACTCTACGAACGGCATACTCATAAAACAACACAGATGTGTTTCGTCTTCTTCCTTCAGTACCTCGACAAGCAAAGTCTCAGCTACGCCGCCGTATTTGGACTGATAGATGACCTCAACTTGACCAGTTCCCAGTATTCCTGGTGCAGTTCCATATTCTATGTTGGTCAATTGGTTGCCGAATACCCATGCATCTACTTGATGAGTAGACTGCCTCTCACCAAGTTTGTTGGTGTTACCGTGTACGTGCAGCCTTCAAACACCCGAAACCCCATTACTGACCGTTTTCAGCATCGTTTGGGGTACCGTTTGCATGTGTCTTGCAGCTCCCCATAGCTTCGCCGGTTTTGCAACGGTTCGTTTCCTCCTAGGTTTCAGCGAAGGTGCCGTGTCACCAGCGTTCGTCACCATTACATCCATATGGTATCGCAAGTCAGAGCATACGCTTCGCACTGCTCTTTGGGTGACCATGAACGGCATTGCGCAAGTTGTCGGGTGTCTTCTCATGTATGGTATTGGGAAGAACACGTCTCTTAATCTTGCTCCATGGCGCACTCTCTTCCTCATATGTGGTGCAATGACCGTCGTTGCTGGTATCGCTTTCTTCACGCTTATGCCCAATGGTCCGAGGGACGCATGGTTTCTCAGCCCTCGAGAACGCGAAGTGCTGTCGATGCGAATGGCTCATGACCGCGAGGGAGGCGACAAGACTAGCTTCAGTCTCAGTCAGCTCCGAGAGACTCTCATGGATCCAAAGGCATGGGCGGTGTTTTGGTTTGGAGTGCTGGTTACTATGCAGTCACCTGTACTCACCTTTGCATCCCTCGTCATCAAGTCGGTTGGTTACACGCAGCTCGAGACCATGCTATATACAGCGCCTTCTGGAGCAGTGCAGATCGGTCTTTTATGGGTTGGAGTCGGGCTATGCACCTTGTTCCCTCAGCAGAGATCTTTGGTTGTGTTGGTTCTTATAATTCCTCCTCTTATCGGCACCGTGTTCTTGATGAAACTCGACGTCAGCGCAGGTTGGGGCCTGATTGCTGCGTCATGGGTTGTAAGTCTCACTGTTCCTCGTATTCCGCTATCTCACTGACCCTTTCGATAGTCTTCTTGCATCACAGCGACAATGTCTATTTTACTCTCTCTTTCAGCTTCAAATGTCAAGGGTAACACCAAGAGAGCTCTTGTGAACTGCATGTTCTTTATTGGGTACTGCGCAGGCTGCATCGGATCGCCCCAGCTGTGGACACATGGTCCACGATATCGAGAAGGTGTCATCACGAGTATCGTGACGTGGTGTCTTTTGTTCGTCACAATGATTGTCTACCGCACACTATGCATTCGGGACAATAATAAAAGAGACGCGTCTGGAGAGTGCCAGGACACTCATGAAGTTGTCCTGGACAAGAATGGCTTGCCTAAGTCTGATTTGACGGATAGGGAGGACAGAGCTTTCAGGTACAGCTATTAGTTTGGGTTGAAGATCAAGGCACGCACGGCAAGGGACCAGAAGTAGGTGGTAGCTTAGAGTACGTCGCAAGATATCCCATCAACGGGGGCCAGTTCAAGCTAGTCTAGAGAAACGACAAAGATTCGCTATTTAAGCCTTATCCCTGTTGTCGTAGGTCTTCTTCTGAATCCAACTCTCAACAAGGGCAGCAATTTGCAAGTTGTTCTTCTCAACATGCAGGAAGTGGCCGTTCCCCTTGATACCCCAGCTAGCCAGCTTGATCCACTCAGGTTTTCCACCAGCTTGCTTGAGGAAGTCAATAACGCAGTGGTCATATGTGATATGGACGGAAGCCTCGCCGGTCAAGAGAAGGTAGGGAACCTTGTTAATCTGGGGGAGCTTGCGGGCGGGTTCCTTCTGGAGGTAGCAGTTGCGGTGAGCGAGAGTTTCTTCACCAACAGACTCTGACTCAAGTTCTATGCCCGTCGTTAGCTGGATGATTTGTCAGGAAAGCAATTTGTGGCTTACCAGATGGGTCGCTAACGGGGGGGTCGTAAGTGACGGGTGTGTTTGTCAGACCCCAAGGGGATCCAGCAAAGCCACCCAGACCCTCAGCATATGACCAGAAAGGCGAAGTAGCAGCTTCGAGGTTGATGTTGCCGGCGATAAACTGAGGGCAATCGTTCGACAGCAGAAGAGGGTTCCTGCTGCCAAGCGATTGGGAGATGAGGAAAGCCTTCTCGCCAAGAAGAGAGAGGAGCTCACAACCACCAGCACGGAGAGCATTCTCCTGCCCGACAAAGTTGGTAGTAAGAGGGATCAGAGACTTCTTGAATTGATCGTAGACAGGGTCGCCATCAGCTCCGGTACCAGGCCACTGGGTGTGCAGCTTGGCTTGGGGATAGGTATCGTAGTTCTGGGGAGAAGTGAAAAACTTCATGACTGTCTCTGTAGCTGAGCCAGCGGCCATGGGGAAGCTAGCAATAGCGTTCTCAGAACTGCGACCAATGGTGTTGTTATCGACAAGGTACACAACATAGCCCTGCTTAGTAAAATAGCTAGCCCAACCCTCACGGTTATCAGGCGTGTTGAGCCAAGTGCTTCCAGAAAGGCCGCCGCCGTGGAAGAAGACAAGAGGGTGCTTCTGGGTCCATTGCTTAGTGGGCGTCAACTTCTCAACATAGATCTGATCAACGGTGATAGTTCCAGATGTTCCCTTTGCAGAACGTCCGCCAATGTAGAAAAAGTCCCGCGTATAGGGAGCTTGGTTAGAGCGGCAGTACATGCTAATGGCATTCGTTCCGGTGCAGTCCTGGGTACTGGGTTGACGCTCCTGGAGAGGAGACGCAAGAGCGCCGCTGAGGAACAACAGCGAGTTGAGGAAGAAGCGCGCCATTGTAATTAATTAATTAGAGGTATTTGGAAATGAATGGCTGCCAGCAAAACAATCTGGACTTTTGTCTAAATGAGTGACTGGTGGTTAAGTTGAAACGAGTGGCGATTCTCGATGCTCGGGATAAATAAATCTATGGGAATTGTGAGGTTTTTAAGACAGCAAGGGTTTCCTGGGTTGTAGCATCGCTATTTGCGCCAATCATGTTGTTTGAGGCCGTCTGCATTAGCCGGAGGTAGGTTATGGAGAAGCACATGGGTCCCTGGAAGGGGGAGACTGGGCAGATGATTGAAGGAAAAGATCAGTATTAATTGCTAGCTCAAGTATGGCCGATCTAATCCCACAGCCTTTGGATGAAGTGGACGCTGACAGTCTATAATGTCCTGACATATAGCGAAAAGAATAGATACAAACAGCTGAGGAAAGCATTCTAATCCATATCAAGGTTGCAAATCGTCAACAGTTTATCTCTAATTTCTTTCCTCGTCTCTATCGAACGATATTTGCACGATGCCAATGCCTAAGCCCTGTCGTCTCGTTCGCCGTTAGATCTAGAAACCGTTAGCATGATCCAGATATACGGGAAAATTACCTCGCCTCTTTTTCGGCCGGCAACCCATCTCTTGAACGAATGGCGCTATTGCCGCATCTGGGGCATCCGAGCTCTCGTGGCCAATACGACCCAAGTTACTGGAGACTTTCATGGTTAAAGGATTTAATCCCCGGTACTTGGCGGCGCTATGGATTCAACCTCGAACCATCGTGGAGTCTTGCGTCAAAAATTGAGTATTCAACGGGCGTAAGCGAGAATGATTCCAACCTGTTCGATCAGCTTTCTCGGAGAGAAATGACATTTATACAGTGTCATGTTTTCATATTTGTTGTAGTTATACACAGAGGTCATATCATGTAGTAAACAAAAGAAAGGCTAATCTGAACTGAGCAACCTTTCATCCCGCACCCTTGTCTTATTTCGCATGATAACCCTTCGTCCCCAGATCCGAATCATAGGTGAGCTCAACCTCATCCGTCCGAAGAATGCCCATCTCCACAACACCGCCCTTGTCCCTACCCATGATATTCTCAACCGAGTCGGAATCCGCAGCCGTAGCCCGACGGACCGTTGTAGTATTTCGCGTGTCGTGTTCGAGATCAGTCCATCCTTGTGTTCGAGATCGTGAGTGGGAACCCGACGTTCCAATCTTGGTCTTGAGGGAACTCCACGTGCCCATTATCGCGGCGTCGAGAACAGGGAGCGAGGCGGTTAGTGTACCGAATGTGAGGTCGAGTACCGTCCAGCGCATGGCCGAGGTGAATTGCCAGCATGAGTCGTTGGTTATGGTCACCATTGTTTGTTGGAGGAGACCACCTAGGACTGTCGTGCCTCCGACGAGCCAGATGAAGAACAACCGTGCGTTCTTGCCCTTATTGATCTTAACGTGGAATAGGATGATAATAGGTGCAAGGAGAAGCACCATGCTCTAAGAGACAATTGTTAGAATCTGGCTGAAGCTAAAAGGACTTTGACTCACCTGCGCGACATGCATGCTACTCAAGAACTTATTTTGTAATCCAGAGTCAACGCATCTTGGAGGCTCATCCAAAGAACCACCAAGTCTCTTGTCCCAGGCAGACTTCATGGGATTACATGTGAAGATGAACCCTTAATAAAGTCAGCATTCGATCTACGTCACCTTTCCTGTCAAGACTGGACTCACAGAATATGGCCAGAAGAATGTAAACCACCACGGTTCCAAGAAAGACGTCTGCGAATATCCTCCACCCTTTTGACGCTCTATCCGCAAGCCGGCGTACAAACAGCGTAATAGATATCTTAATCAGGCCGACCGCAACGTAAAAGATAATCCTGCATACGGACAGGTAGTAGAAGTAGAGGTTGTATTCTTCGTATGTGCTTTCGTACGTATGTCGACCGGCTCCCGTCTGCGCGAGCATCGCTATAACAAGGCATGGATAACACATTGCCAAAGACTACACCACGTTAGCTGCGAACTCCTCATTCCCGCTTACCACTTACTGCAGCAACTATAATAGCCCAGTCATCCGCTCCAAACTGTGTTCTGGCTCCCTTCAGTCTAATAAGCACTCGCGCTACCGTCGGTACAATAATGGCCAGAATAACGAGGATCATTCCCGTCAAGATGGCGGGCTTTTTTGACTCATCGGGTGGGTTTTCAGGTCGTTGGATAGAAAATGTTAAACCTGAGCTGGCGTTGAGCTTGTTGAGTCCATACGTGCGAAGTACGCCACGGACGATATAGAAATCATCTTGAGTCGCAGGCGGTTCGCCCACAAACGCCGAGTTAGCCATTTCTATGTGGTATTTGCATGATCTTCACTAACACTCAAAAAGAAAAGGCACTGTCGAACTGTCAATATATTATCCAACCAAGTGTCCTGCCCCTGCATACGCCCTCGTTCTATCCTCCTGTGCTGGACCTTGCACATATTCTTTTCAATGTGTCTCGGCGGCTGTGAATGGTGCGATTCCGCAATGGCGAGGTTTGCCACGGGCTTAGGGATTGTTTCAGGCTAAAAAGGATCGTGGAGCTACTGCTTATTCTGGTCATTTTCCGCATCCTTTCCGCTTACAAGAACCCATTTATTTCTCCGGAGGACCAGTGCAAATTCTTGATGCCACTCCATTGGGTGACCAGTGACCGAATTCTTGGGTCAAAAGCAATTCACGCTGTCAAAAGCTATACCTGAGCTCATAAGGACTCGCTTACACGGCATCACATTGATAGCAGCTATCTTAAAACGAACGACAATTGCGTAGCCGGGAGCTTGGCACTGACCATCGTAAGGTCGGAGAAATTACACAGCTACGTTGAAACGACTTGGCCCTCATCACTTGATCAGGCCGACAACGTGTCTGTCTTCGAAACTTCAAATGAGGCTACTCATTCATGCTTGAGTAAATCAGTGGACCCAGGAGTCATGATGAGATTTTAGCGAGGACCCGAGCTTGGGGCGTGCGTTGCCAAATGGAGAAACGAAACCGTTGAGATAACGTCCGCAGGAGTTGTTTCTCGCTTAATTAAGTGTAATTTAAAGAAAGTATGCATATTCCATTGAGAATGATAGGGACTAGATACCGCAAACCCAGTCTGGGATAGTCTTGCTCTAGTATTTAGTTGAATGATGATGTTCATCAATGCGACGAACAACGTAGAAATTTTTCGTTAATCGAAAGTTTACAATCACGGAACCCAGATTCAGATCTTCAGCATGGTCTTAGATCATTGTGACCATCCCTATCAAACCATACCTCCGCGAAACATTAGGGCTTCTTAGCTTGGTGATCCTGAACTCGCTTTTGCAAGAGGACAGCCAGTAGTACATTTTTATCTAGGCCACCTCGAAAGGTTTAGAAAATGAACATTCGGAATTACTTTGGCTATTAAAGGTTTGTGAAACGCCATGCTGGTCGGGTTTGCTACGCAGGGTTTGTAGATAGATCACACCAAAGATCCAGAAGTTGTGTAGGGTAAATAAAACGTTGAGGGGACGATATCAGTACGCCTCTTCCCATTGTCTCCATTCCCTGTATTAAAATAGAATTCTGTTCATTTTAATTTTTGGAGTTCACTTTGTCTTGGAAAACGCGCTGTCTTGTCCATGATAAAGTCACAATATGTCACTGTTTAGCCGGACCTTGGCAGAAAACAACTTCACATTCTCACGATAGCAAAGCCGCCAGGTTGAGCACGAAGGTGATAGAGTCCGAACCGTTCGGTGTATGATTCAACTTATAGAAGAGATATGAAGAGAAATGACGTTACAGCACTTGATCGGCATTCCACAATATTTGATTGGTGCTTTCATCCTATTATTCCATTGCTGACGCTCATTGATCATGACCTCCAGTATCTGAAGAACACCGATTGCTGGTAAATGCCATGGAAAAAGATGCAAACCACAGCCTATGCCAACACGATAACTCGTAGATTCTTAGTATCCTTTAGTCGCCTAGATAGAAGTAGTGCTGGCCAGTAAACTCAGCGCAGTCAACGCTAATGCTGTTACTCTGCGACTGGACATCCCAAGTCTGGCAATCCGAGGAGCAGTTATCAGTAGGACAAGCTCCCATCTTAGCAGGAGTCCTGCTGTCGGTTCCTGTAACGAGTGCTTGGAATGCCATGAAGCATTTGCCATCAGGACAGAGGCCTGAAAGGTCTGCGCAGATGTTCTTGCCCTTTGTCCAACCGAGAGGCTGTGACTTTTCGCCGGCTGTGAATTGAGGGCATCCGTCGTCTTTGATCTTGATTTGGCCGTTGTATTGGGCGAAGGTGAGACCGAGGAAGAGGAAGGTTGATGTAATGGCCGACTTCATTTTGTAGGTGGTTGATTGAGTGTTGCAAGGATGAAGAGTAACAGCTTGAAGAAATTGGATTGAGATATGGGAATGTAAAGATGCTGCGAGGTTGGAGATGAACGATGTTTGGTCTTTTCCGAATACCTTAGATGTCTGAGTATCATCTACCTTCATATACCAACATTCTGGGTGACGTATTGTTGTGCTTTGAGACCCATATCGTGATCTGCATCATGTAATGCCAACCGGGCCCTCGAGCAAGTCAGATTTTAGTGTGCCATGTCGCATCTCGGACCTCGGATTTGATATCACATGTGGCTGTGGTCAGAACAGCGGAGTATAAAGCAGATCGGTGGGTCAAATAGCCCATAAAAGGATTCAAGAGGAATGTTTCATCGTCGAGCATAATCTCACCGTAGGATAGCAGAGTAATATCTTGAAATTTCTTATCAGATGCTCCACTTTCGGAATCCCGTGTTGAGGCTCAGCTGTTGTTGATGATCAGTTGTCGGATCTTTATCGAGTTGACGTGGGAATCTAAACCTGCCTGGCTCTTTGACAGCATGAATAAAGATAATTTAAATACAATCATCAAAGGCAAATAAGAGTCTGATCCTTGTCGATGCTGGTTGCCGGTTTACGAGTTGCCGCATCAAGATCGTGCCCTCAGTCTTTTCAGGTGATCACCCGAAGCTGATGACATTGGCAACCTACTGTTTTGTATCAGTATCCAGACCTTCATTGCATCATTGCTGTTTTCTGAGTGATCACTTGTTTAGTCAGTCTCAGTTTGTATAGCCAACACTGATATACATTCCAGAACTAGCCTCCACGAAACCGCGCATAATCGGAAAGGCTCGCACATCAAATCGAACTACAATGCCCTTTACATCTGCTCCTCCCCATCCTCTCCCTGTATATCTTCCTCAGCCTCTTCAGCCGCCTGTGCAATTGCAACCCGCTCAGCATGATTGCCTACCTGCGATGATCCAGGGGAGCCCTTCAAGCCAAGGTAATCGATTATGCGGGGACACGACCGAATATCCGTTACAATAGAAACCAGCCCCGCAACCCTGAAGGTCAAGAGCAGCACCAATATCAGTATCAGTGCCAAGTTGAAATTGGCTATACTTATGGCCATAGAAACTCCCAACAAAGTCGTGATAACAAACATCAACACGGCTTGAACAGCAGCCGCTCTCCGAAGGCCCCTGGACCTGTCCCCCGTCACCCATTCGTAAAGAAATGGGTAATGAATATCTTGGGCTCGTTTTCGAAGAGCTTGCTTGATGGCTTGAAGTGTTTCAAGATCCGCCGACGAGAGGGTCCCTGGCCTGTTTGGAGGAGACCCACGCGATACAGGGCTACGTAGAGGCGCCGAAGTAGAACCTCGCTGCTCAACCCTGGTCTTCTCGATTGACTTGAGCTTTTCCTTGTAGCCTGGGTAGTTTGTGAGAAAGAAATACCAAAAGGCCATGCTGCGAGGAGATGCTTACCAGCCCTGCTTTCCATAGCCGCAAATACAGGCAGTGCAAGAAGAGCCAATGGCACGACTTGACCGAATCCCATTTTGTCACGGTCTCCCGACATGCCTGTGGTAACCACACGAGATGTGAAAATAGTCACTATTCCATAAACGTTTCCAGACCAGAGCCAGAGGAGCCTCCATGCAAAGGATCCGCGACATTGATGGAATGCCCAATGCCCAGCAACCGACGCAACTTGAGCCTGTAGTTTGGATCTCCATTCTAGGTCAGAGGTTAGAAGAGTCAGGGCTTTCAGTTGGAGCCATCTGTTCAGAAGGCTGTCTCGTTTATTCTCGCGCATTTGGTCAAAGAAGCCTCTGGGTGTCATCGGCGAAAGGTTGCGTTTCAAGAGCTCTGACGTTAGCCGCGAGTATGAATTTTCAGTGTCCATAGCTTGTTGAGTACCTTCTATGTCAAGTAGTTGTAAGATAGAATGGATCATGAGAGCTTCACGCCCGATCTCGCTAGGTTCTCGACCAGGGCCTTGGCCACGTTGGTCTTCCAGACGACTGAGCGTTTGGAGTGCAATCGCACCATCGGCCTCCGGTCGCTCGTGGCCAATGGTTGAATTGTCTTATAGCGATTGGGAATTGCCAGCTTCCTTGCCAATTGGCTCACTCGTCTCATCTTCTGGTGGCTGTGGATTGTATAAACGTTGTATGATCTCATATGTGCCATAAAGCACAGTTACAGGAACAAACATGCCCATGACAAAACCCAAGAGGTTATCGGTGTTTATCTGGTAGTCGCGGACGACGCAAGTGAAGTAGACATGCGTTTCCATATCCCAAGTGTAAGAAAGTTGGATGACGAGCATGAAGACCAACATGCCTGATCCTGCAACCATGGCGATGACTCTGGTCAGTTTGGCGGCACCATGGTCTTTCAAACGGTCTATGTAGAATGGGAAACTGCCTAAATGGACCGTAGACGCTAAACAACCAAGAGCTATGACGATGTTAACCGAATAGATGGTGATCTCAACATGAATGATAAAAGCAGCGATGAGGATGGCAACTTGAGATACCAGGATCTGATCGCTTATGGCGACCATGAAAGCCATGAAAGCACCGATACGCTCGCTTCGACTTTCAATAACTTTAGTACGCCTCAGCTTGGGGATCTTGCTCCTCAGTCGGCTATAGACATGGCGCACTCCCGCAGCCATGACGGCGTCACCGGAGTTGAAAGGTCGCGATGGTACTGACACTGTAGCGAATGCAACTACGAGGGTGGCTAGTGCGATCAATGAGGTTGCAATAAAAGCAGCTAAGACCTGAGATGCGTTAGGGTTGTGTATATTGAATAGGCGTGGATTCACCTACTCCGGGTCCAGCGATATCCGCATCAAAATCGACAGTCTCGTTGCTGACAAGGCCAGAAAGCCTTTCCGATGAACAATCCATCATAACGTAGCCAATGCTTGCCGAGGTTCTAGAAGTCTTATGACAGAGGAGTACTGTATACAGTTTATAAGAGAAGAGGGTTGAGGATCAGTTGAAGGTTGGCATGGCAGGGTAAATATTCCTTATCAAGCAGGATCGAAAAAAAACCCTATGATGAATCCTCAGCCTGATTTCTATGATTCTATGAATACATTGACATCTCACGCAACCGGTATTCGCGGCTCTTTCACGTTGTTGATACCCGAGCCTGATTTTAGGTGAGCATGGCCATGCTGATTGGAAGCTGGAGCTGAAAAGCTGACAAAAGTGCAAAATGGCGGTAGTTGTGGCGAGCTGACCTAACAATAGCGTGACCGGTGAGTATCTTTGTGAAACATCGAGAGAGTGATAGGATAAGGCTGGCGCTAATAAAAGGGGGGTGATGAGAAAACAATGGTGGTGACTGAGCATAAGGTACTTAGTGCATGTTTGCAAATTCCTCAACATCGAACTCCGCTACAGCAGGCTTGAGCCTGTTAATCTTCCGTAGTATAGTGGTCAGTATGCAAGCTTGTCACGCTTGAGACCCGGGTTCAATTCCCGGCGGGAGAGTCGCCTCATGAGAAACTCATGTAATCTTTTTTTGCTTCACTTTCTTTTAACAATGTGATTTTTGCGCATACGAGATTTTTGTAGAGGCGTAGTGACGGCCGTTGAGCTTTTTGGGCTTCCTTGCTATTGGGGTACTGAGACTCTGATCCATCACCCACCGAATTGCTTTCCAAGCGCACTCTCAAAAAACTCAATCTCAAATGCTAACGATTGGCGGAAAAGGCGATTGGCAGTCGTAAACGTGGCGCTATTATCATACTGACTCAACCCTCTCTCAAGGTGATCTATCGCAGATCTGTCAGCAAGAACGAAAAGAGGCGGACGAATACGAACCGGAGAGACGCGCACCATATTCCCAGTACAGGTTGGGAACAATCCACTCAGTGTAGAATTTTGAGGCTGATGATTGTTAGCCGAATCTCACATAATTCTGTGGACAGAATTACACACTTTTATCGGTGGATTCTTTTTGAGCAAGATGATGTGCAAGCTCTGCCCATCCCTTCCAACTCATTAGTCTGCTTTCCAACGTTAGGCCTGTTTGAGATACCTACGTAACTGCAAGCTATTCCTGCAACACCAGAGAGATACCAGCCAAGGGTGGTGGTCTCCTTTAGCCAATTGATATACTCGAGAGTCCCGGCTTGGAGGGATGCGCTTTCAACATCTTCGTCAGGGATGTTGAGGTGGTCAGGACTTGTGAGATTCTCACGGAACTCCTTGGCGTACTCAATATCGAACGTCATGTGTGCTATTGCTTGATTTATCACAGACAAGAGAACAGTCTCAGAAGCATCCTCAACTTGGCTCACCAGAAACCCCTTTTGTGGGCCAGTCGCAAGAAGGAAATGGTAGTCTTGCTATTGACAGACTAAGTAAAGCGCTCTTCAGGATGAGTTGGATGCGAGTGAACACGAACCACAGAGTAGTACTGGAACGAGGCCAGCGTTCCGTCGGGTGTCTGTGCCGCTTGGGAACTGGTGAACTGGTTATTAAGAAATCTTTGGACGAGATCACAATTGTTTTTCCAGAGTTGATCGATCAAAGTTCTAAAGAATAAGTCAGCTCTTGATCAATCTCATTCAGTCTGCTTACTCAGGCTTGACCAAAGGATTCGCCCGAGGGCAATCGCTCGCTGAGGTGATAGGCCTTGAGACAGACAGGCCATTGGGTTCCGTTGCAGCGAAAGGCCACTGTCTGGAAGACGTCGAGACCGAAACGAGAAGAGCGCACAAAACCGCCAATGGGAACTTCCATCGGAGAGAATACATGGCAAGAACATCGGTAGTTGAAATCAGAAAATGAGAAAAGACAGATTTCAACTAGGAGCAATCAAGGCAAGGAGGACATATAAGACATGTCTGACATGAGCTGTTGACTTGTTTCGCATGCACATTGCCTTGATTGGCTGTGAGTCGGGTATGGAGCTGAGTTGTCACACCGATATGTTACAGTGAAACACCCACTATTTTCTTTTGTATCACTTTCCTCTTCTCCTCCTTCTTTTCTCCCCCCTCGCTTAGTTGTGCTTGAGTCCAAGGTTTCTGTGCGGGTGTATCGCGGCGTGCTGGGGGTGGCTGACGTAGAAATCTTCACAGTCACATGGTCTTATCTCAGCACTATCAAACCTTGGCTACATCACAAGATCACGAACGGCAAAAGAGGGTTGTGTTAGGTAAATATGTGATTTATTAATACCTTGTGCAGTATTCATTAGAAGAATAGCCTGGTTGATGCAAAATATGAGTACTGAATCAATCTTGATTACTCGATGCTGACCAAGTTTCTAAGCCACATAACATTGAAATTGGGCAGAGGCATCGTAACTACCCAGCCACGGAATGGAAGTGCTTTTCTGCCCCCAAAGCCATCTCGGCACCTCTATCTCTAAACCTCCTCCTCCGTGTCATCCTCTGGCGTGTCTGCTGTTGAGCCCACCTTCATCAACCCCTGGGAAACAAAATATTCAACAACCCCACTGTCAGGATCATTCTCGAACAGCCTCAGCAGGTATTGAACGTCATCGGGAGTAAAGTCTTTCCGAGGGCTTGCTTTAGCCTCTGCATTCCACTGGGCAGTCCTCCTCTTCGAGTCGGCTTTGCGCCATTCATCATACCTGTACAGGTAATCCGACATAGGGCGGTACCATCCATAGGGGTCTACCGATCGAGAGGGACGAGGGTTCAGTTTGCGGATTTCTGGGTGGAGCGTGCTCATCTCAGCAGATAGCCTTTCTTGGTGTAGAGGTTCCTCTGTCTTCTCAACTCTTGCGACTGTGGATTCGCGCTTTTGATGAGGTGTAGCTTCAGACAGAGAGCTACCAAGCTCGTTGATGGTATAGGGTGCTTTCTCATTGCGCTTGCGCTTCTTCAAGTGCGCAACCCTCGGGTGCCGCGCCAGTTCGTTGGCAGCTTCAGCCTCCTCCATCATAAGCTGACGCTTTCGCGAGCGTGTCATTCTGAAATGGGACATGGCGGATGTAGGATGACTGGAAGGTAAAAGTTGTAGGACTTGAGGATTTTGATCTTTGTCTGCTTAGATTTGTGAAAGATTGAGAATTCTGAAGCTGATTTGAAGGCAAGACTGGTTCTTTATATGCCAAGAAGAAAATGTTCATTGGCCAATTTCTCATTTGAGGACATTTTTCTGAAAAGTAAAATGTAGTTTGCGCAAAGTTTAACCATGGTGCCGTATCCGGTGTAGTTTTATGGTTTGTTATTATACAGTTTTGAAGCCAAATTGAGAGAATCTGATGGGTTCAGTTTGGCCGGAAAGCTTTTTACCTGGCCAAAGACGATTTACGCGCATCTACTGAGTTTATGCATGATATTGACAAACTTATACTTTGCAAGACGGGCCATGACTCAGAATCTCGCAGCCACTCAAGTTAATTACTCAAAAGGTCCTCATGGCTAATAACTACACGTCTCAGAAGCCAACTCCAATACCTACTTTGCTCTCCACCACTAACCTGTAATCATCTGGGTACCGCTCCTACTCAATTGATAGGTCTGGTCCCTCGTCCCTTCGATGTCTCATTTTTCTTCCTGAACCTGCTCGATCGTTTGTAAGGATCTCCATAACTCCCTCATGATCATGCGTTCTAGCCAGTTCCAGCGGCGAAAAGCCTTTCTTGTTCTCCACATCAACATTCGCCCCTGCAGCAAGCAACATCCTCACGATACCTTCACGACCATACGAAGCAGCCCGAGACAGTGGTGTATCTCCCCATTTCGTCCTTACCTCGATATCAGCTCCATTGTCAATCAGAAACCTCGCAACATTGTCGTGTCCTTTCCGCGCGACCATGGCAAGTGGTGTGCTTTCGTTGTAGTTCCGAGCTTCAATGTCTGCTCCCCTTTCAAGTAGTAAAGCCGCTGTTGAGACTTGTCCCTTGAAGGCTGCCATTGCGAATGGTGTATCGCCGGTTTTGTTTCTTGCTTCCAGCGATGCCCCGTGCTCAAGTAGTAGCTCAATCATGGAGGTATGACCATATGCTGCGGCGAACGAAAGCGCTGTTCCGCCATCCTCGGGATCTTTGGTCTCAATGTCTGCACCCTTCTCGAGGAGTAGTCTAGCCACGTAGTCTTGCCCGTTGGCAGCAGCCCAGAGAAGGGGCACAAGGCTGACCATAATTTGCTTGCTGTTGACTAGCCCTGTTGACGGTAGGTTGCTAGGCCCTGGGGTATCTGCGTCTTGTAGAGCTTTTTGTTTATCCAACTGTCGTTTTACGACGGTCTCAAACCAATTCCCTGGGCCATGAGCTGTCTCTGTAGTGTCCAGATCCGCCTTGTATGCTTCCTTCTGATCCGTAATTTGATTCAAGACTCTTGTGTTGTTTCTAATCACTTGCCCATAGGCGCCTATATCAGCTGACACTTTTTCCATCTCTAACTGTATACTCTTTTTCTCATCAGCAAGCTTTCTCTCCTTCTCTTCTAGAACGTCCAGTGCGCTTTGTAAGATTCTGTGGGACATTGCCGCTACAGTTTGATCCTCCGTGGCGCTCCCGATAATCGAGTTTACTGCTTCATGTTGCTGCACGTAATTCATGAATTTGCATAGCTTAAAGGCCTGTGAGATATGGTCGTATAGGTTTGCATCAGGAGCGGGTGGGTCCTCTGCGAGAGCCAGCCTCAGTAGGAAAATCGAACCTTGTGCGACTTCTTCTCTCTGTATGGTGACTTTGACAGCCACCTTTCCGTTGACTGCCACTTTGTCTGTCAAATGTTCAGGATCCATGTATTCCAGACCTTCGGAAATTGTATCAAGTTCGCAGATCTCAGGTGCAGCTATCGTATAGGACCTGGCGGATTCCTCTCGGGTGTCGACGGTAAATTCCAAGACTACAATGATATCACGGGCGTGCTCCGCTCTTGGTGTAAAACGAGCGAGATATTTCCGCCTCAAGGGGCGGCTTGAACCATGCATGTCGAAAACCAAAGCTCGACCTTTGTCCCATATGAGTGGAGGCCAAATTTCCTTAAGGTTGAGTTTGAGCTTCTGATGCCCGTCAATATGAAGCCAAATGCGTCTACCAGCCACTTGAGCTGGTCTCCTTTGACGATCTACGCGGATTCGAACTTCCTGTGCTGGTTCGTCATCCGGCAGCCGCGTGAACCGTCTTGGATAAAAGCCCACAGGTCGTATGTACTCGCTGACAGTAGAAGAAGTTGACATTTGATGTAGTGGAATACCCCAGACTCCGTCTCTTGTGTTTTCCAGACCGCAGTTCAGCAATCCATATGTTGTCGAGCCCGGTGGTTTTATCAGTTTCAGAGAGGTGCGGACATAGCCACCGGACACGACGAATGTGGTGACAGATGCAGAGCTTCGCGGTACCACAGATTCACATGCTCTAAAGTCTGCAGGTGAAGAGGCGAATAATCCCGCGGAGATACTGTCGTCCTGAGTTGGTGGCTGAGATTGGGGTTCTGCGTTCAACAGTCCCCACGCAAGGATAGAATCGTCGGTGGTTTGCTCCATGATCTTAAGTTGCAACCTTTCAAAAGCTTTGGGACCTTCACCGTATATCATGGGCATAGTGACATTAAAAATCCCCAAGAGACAATACGCAATATCTTCTTCCCTTTTCGTCTCTCTCTTGGACGCCCAGGACATACGCTGAGCAACGCTTGCCTGGTGAAGGTCGACCCAGCCAAGTAGAAACTTGCGAGGAATGCCCGTGATTGTTTCGATTTCGCTCGCCAGATCCTCTCTCGTTCCGATCAGGCTCCACGTTTGATCATAGAATCGGAGTTTTCCAGGGGCTACGAGTTCCTGCAATGTCCATCCTCGTGTAAACCATGAACTTGAGAAGAAGTTGGAATCTGGATCCCATATGTCCTCTTCATTGTCAACATCGGCCATGTATGTGTAGCAGACTGATGCCCGTCGATACCACTGAAACATGGAATTAATGGCCTCATCAAGTTCTTTGGAACTCTCCTTGTTGATGCAGCAAGTGTCAATCCATGCATATTTGAGATTATCCTTTATGGCTTGGCGACAGCAGCCTATTACTTTCTCCATGCCAACCTTTTGAGTATTTCCTCTCGTGATATCCTCGAAGGAGACCTCTTCGTCATCGTTTCCCCATCTGTGCGACAAGATGGCGTAGGGTGGAATTCTGTCGCCAATAAACGTCTCCAAGCTTGAGGTCTCGACGTTTATGAGCCGCATAATGACTGGTGCGTGAGGCTGTCTTTCTATATCGAGACGACCAGAAAATTGACGCTGACTGGTGCTATCGCGGAGCGGGGTAATGGAGCGGAAGCCAATCAACAAGATATTTCAATAGGCGACGATAGCCTGAGGGTATAGAAATATGATCACACGATATTCAGTAGCCACAGCGAGGCATAACTTGGTGGCTCAGAGACGGAAGAGGCGATATGGAGGGACCAGGTGCACTTGAAGAGACGGTAATCTTAACTCATTTGTAGTGGCTGACCAAATGTGTCCAACCCAGCCCAGTTCAGCGCAATTGAGGCAAAGCGTGAAGAGCTGCATGAAATTTGACCAATAAGATTACATATCCCAATCCATGTACCAAAATTACTAACGCAGAATGTTGATCAAAAATTGGATAAAGGCATGGCCATCCATCATAGCCGGATCAAATTAATAACCAGAACAGAACATCCATTTATTGAGATAATAGACAAGAATTAAATCTGTCTAAATGCTAACGATAGATTCCGTATCTCTTGTGACCTCCATTGCTAAAGCCTCCTCTGACGTATTGAGCCGTTTTCCAATTGGCGCATGCGCATGCAAAGGCCTTCTCATGCCACAAGAATTCCATTTTCAGTTACGACGCTCGTAGTTCTGTGTCTCCGATTTAGAAGCTTGTCTCTTCTGTTCCTGCTCGCGTTTTTTATTCTGTTCGGCGAGCAAGGCAAGTTGCTTCTGGTAATCTTCCTCGGCCTCCTTGCTACCGAAAGTGAAGATGCGGGCGGGCTCGTCAGGTGTCTCCGAGGAGCTGGAGAATCGATTTGCGGGATTCATCTTGGAGGCGATAATCAGAACAATGTGGGATTGATAACTTTGTGTAGTGTGCAGTATATGTGACGGAAGATGAACTGAACCTTTTTTCACATGGGTTCAGAGGTCGATATTTAAGTCCATGGAACTGGCGAGTGAACCAATTGAGCAATTGCTGTACTGGACCAGGATGACGCGTGCTGACAAGTTATGGTTGGTCGATTCTACGCAGGCACGAATAAAGAATGCACTTATTCGTTGATTCAAACCAGGGGGGTAGAAGGGGGGCCATATATAAGCAAGCTTAATGGGTTTAGCTGGGGATAGTATCAGTTGTATGCCGCACGAAGCACGAAGCTACGATATCCTGCCAAGCAGTGATCCCAATTATTACCAGAGTCGCTGTTTCCAATCAATCAGGCACGGAAGAGCATGACCGGTCATGCAGTTGAAATATGCACTGCCATGAATTTGAACAGCAAAACGGATGAGCATCTCTCCGCTTATCCTCGCCATATCAACCACAACAACACGTATCTGGCGTTACCCTATTGCTTGACCGTTGAGGGACCCCACATCCGGACTTCAGCTTGCCGCAAGCATTTGAATCCTTCAACACTATTCCCTGAAAAGCAATGGCCGAAACGAATCATGCCACACGGAATTCCGCGTAGCTCTTGGCGCTGCAATCACAACACGTGATAGTCAAATGGCTTGCGTAACTCTTTGTGATTTTTTTCAGGCACTGATTTAATCCTCATTCTAATAATATCTAACATCAGTTGTTTATAGTTCATCACCGTCATCACTCAATACCGTCTCAAGACAGAACAACCTTAATCTAAATCCCACGCAGCCTTCCACCATGCAGACCAAGGCCTTCGTCACCGCTCTTCTCGCCGCGCTCCCCGCTGCCCAAGGCTTCAAGTTCACCGGGCCCGATCCCTCCAAAGCCCTCAACATCAGCGAAGAAATCGCCATCACTTGGACCGACGACATCACCGATAAGCTCCCACACAAGATTGATTTCGGATGGCATGCCGAGCCTGACCAGTACAATACTCTCGAGTCTGATATCAGCCAAATGGTGGATGACATTGATCTATCCGATGGCGAGTACAAGATCAAATTCGGCAAGAACTTTCACAAAATGCTTGACGAATTTGCCGAAAAGCTAGCTAAAGATAAGCTCTTCACTTTCCAGGCTATCTTTAATAGTCGAACGGATGATGAGATTGTGTACTGGAGCCAAAACTACACTCTTGTTGGGCTTAACAAGAAAGACGGTTCGGAGCCTGAGGTTGATCTTTGAAGAGACGCCATGTTGGTCTTAAGGCGGGTATCGATGAGTGGCAATAACAGATACCTTTCGCATTTATAAAACCATGTCTTTCACTGCTACGAAAAGCGTGTTATTCGTTGAGAAAGACTTTGACGGGCTAATTACGAATTAAGAGAGTTTATTAGTATTTAGTTTAATTGTGAAGCTGTACTATGCCCTGCTAACTAGTAGACAAATATCTGGTCTTTGATTTATCTTAAATCTTGGCTCTTGTTTGAATTTTGGATGCTGATCGGTCTTTATGTCTCTTACTAAATCTACCCTATGACGCTTTTCTCAACGGTTTGAATCCTAGTGCTAAGTCCTTACTATGTGAGAACTTAATGGCCTTAAAGAAGAAAAGGGAACTATGGCCGCAGGGAAAATAGGTTACTTATCAACATAGGCAACTCAGATAAACTCGTCAGATAAGAAGGCCAGTACTTAAATGGGCAAATTGTAGGTGCTAGTGGGTACGCACTAATGCGCAAATACCACGGACCCTACCTTAAACACTATTTTAAGCTTGAGATCTTACATTCCTTATGCCTTATCAGCTAAAACTTAGCGTTCTAAAATAGAAATTAATATATGTACTTTTGCTTAGGCTAAAATAAATTATATATATTTAATTACTTGACTTTCTTGGTGGTTTCTGGCTTTGAAGACAGCATATAATTTATAATTTGGACTGGCTTAGTCATCGAATTAGACGGCTTCCGTAGCTCAGTTGGTTAGAGCGTCGTACTAATACTTCAAACCGTAGTATCGGTAATGCGAAGGTCTCAGGTTCAAGCCCTGGCGGGAGCAATCCCAGTGCCTTCTGATTCGACTTTTTGCTATTCTCTAGTGTGTTAGAGGTTACATAGACTCGGAGGACGAGAAACCAGGCGTTTTAAAAGCTGGGACGAAACTTTTGCAACGCTGCTAAGATCCGATAACGCTCGACGCTCGTGGCCTTATAGGGGAAAAGTGGAGCGTAGACATGGTCAAAAGACATGCTAAAAACCTTCATCTAAAGCGTGACATCATTCTATATAGCCACATGTATTCCGCTTGGTTTACGTGCTTGAATATAAGTACACTGATATTGATAAGCTGCCGAATATGCCGAGTTCCTTCATAAGGCAACTATTTTAGACACCCTTGAACAAAATTACCGATTCCCGTTTAGGAGCTTGAGCGCGAGGTGATCGCCTAGTAGCTCAACAGCCAATCGGACCAAGTTAGCCCAGCTCTGCTCGAATGACTAACTACTTATGTTCTAGCTTGTGTCTTGTCAGATTCCAGCTTGTTCTGCTCAGGCCTCCCAAGTTCAGATATAAAAGGTCGCTGGCTTGGCATTGAAGGTATTGGGTTTTTATCAAGAACATCCCATCATCATGTCATCCAAGACTATGCCTACACATACAATGGACCCTTATTCGTACTCTGATGCACCTCCACCATACTCTAGTAGACTTGCTACAACAATGTCAGAACCAACAGGCTCAGGCTCAGCAGAAACGCAACCTCGTATCTTCCCAACTCCGACAGTTGGACAAGATGCTTCATTCACGTCTTCGAAACCCATCGTCATTCCTGCAACCGGCTCAAAGCTCGGTTCTCCCTTTCTACGGGCCTTCCCACCTATCCTTGAGGACTACTACAACTTTCCCCGAGAGGTATTCCTCAGATTCCTAGATGATCTCAACCGCTCAATGGTAGCTAGCCCCCCAGTGCAGATATTGGGGCTGGCCGGCAACATAGTTTCGATGGTACCCTTGCATACCGCCCAAATCGTCGGTGGCTCTGTCAATGCGGCGGCAACTCTATCAACCTACGCCATAAGCAAATCTCGTAGCGAACTCTGCATCCGACAAGCCAACAAAGAACTCTTCATGCCCAGAGGCCTTAAACTTGAGTTTGCAAAGTTGGACGCTGTGGCTCGCTATGCTAAGATACCCATCCTCAACAGCCAGGGCAAGATTGAGAAGAATGCAGTCATTCTAGGGCCTTTAGATGATGCTTTGGACCAGTCTTCAATCAGTGCGCAGCAACGCAGGCTTCAGGCCCTTGAGCCGTGGATTGCTCCTTTGGACCTCACACCCCTGCCGGATTTGCATGTCCCTGATAACTTCATGAGCAAGATGCACGCTGCGACTAGCGAACGACAACGAAATAAAGAGGAAAAGAAGATAAACAAGGATCGGATGAAGGCGCATGAAGACTGGACCAAGGATTCGAGAAAGGCACAAGAAGACTATGACAAAGAGACGGAAAAGATTGAGAGGGAGGCTGTAAAGGTGCAGGAGAAGTATTCAAGGGATCAAAAGAAACTAGAAAGGGAATTAAAGAAATTAGACAAAGAGAGGGAAAAGTGTGAGAAAGAATATAGAAAGGAGATGGGCAAGGTAGACAAGGATCGACAAAAGGATGATAAAGAAGAGGAAGGTGTAAGAAAGGTACTTTGGCTTCTTATCACGCCGTTGGATGAGGACGTTATGGAAACGACGACAAGTGTGTAGTGGAATTTGGTGCCGAATATAGATTAAATAGCTGCTTCTTTCACTAGAAATACGAACCAATACCTGATTTTAAAAATATGGATTCGTACTTAATTCCTGATCACGAAGGTGAGATGGTTCTAGGCCAATTGCTTGACTTCTCAGAACCATGCAACATAGGGTAGTCCAAGACAGCCAGGAGGCCAACATGCAAATACTTAAACAGTTGGCACATCCAGTCAAGCCTAGTCAGAAAGTGAGAAATGAAGATAGAATTTGACTTTGATCAAATAACAGGTTGTCATATTTATATGCGACAGATACATAGAATTACAATTTCAACGAGATCAAAAAATCCATGCCAGCGGATCCGTCACTCCATCAACCATCTGTGCATCATTAGTAATTGCCTTTAAGTTTAGGACGCAAGACTCACCATTAAATCCCAATCTTCGACAAATCCAAAATCCATATCTAGTTGTTCCTGAGGCTCAACTCCCTCAGGCTGCAACTGTGCAAGCAGGGACTCAAAAATCGTCATGGCGACTTGCTCCGCCTCTTCGCCAGCTTTCAGCAAAGACTCAACAAGCTCGGCTTGAGGTAATCGATGCATGATACCTTTGATCTGCGCCATCATCATGGAAAAAACAAGATGGCCCTTCATGTTAGTCTCGCCCGCTTCGATACACGATATGTTCCACGCCTTGGAATCGTCCAGGATATTGAACAGGTCTGGCCGCACCGGCGCAGGGGATAGGCCATCGTCTTCTTGTACCTCATTCCTCAGTTCGAGGATTAGTATCAGACTTGCCTGCCAAGCCGCGATGCGGAAAAAGCCCGAAGTGCATTTTATAAACCGCGCGAACAGCTTTCTTCCGTCGGAGATATCTGCGTTGACAGAAGATGGTGATGCTCTGGACCAGATCTTGAATGCAGCTTCAACCGCTATCTGCCTTGAGAAAGCATAGCGTGGTTCCTTTAATGAGACCCCATAGTAGGGAAAGTGCAACGCGCAGATATAAGGTCGCATGATGTAGTCGGCTGCGCAAAGCTCGAATTCCGTCGGGGTAACTTGGGCCTTGCTGCAAGCTTTCAGCATATGACTTGCTTCTTTGTACGAAGCTTTCAATTCAGAATCAAGGCGCAATGTTTCTTGATAAGAATCGCCCGATCTGAGATCATTGAGTAACTTGGCAACCTTGAGACGTGAGGGAAAACTCTTTCGCAATGCCCTTGCAGTGAAAATTTGGGTAAAGACACTGTCGGGCCTTGGAGTCGCATTGTCGATCATGAGTTGATCGTCGTCAAAGTTACCAGGAGGTTCAGTATCGAATTCTTCCATCCAGATCATCGGTGATCCACCAGATGACAGACTTCCCTGTAGGGAAAGTTCGAGGATGGTATTCCACAGCCGTCTTCGCATCTCACAAGCCAACGTAGTTGTTTTTGACAAGAGTGCCGGATCTCGGTGCAGACCCATCGACACAGCGGTTCTGATCAATGAACCGCAGGCAATCCATAAAGTCTCACCTCCAATGCTGATAGTCTCTCGAGCAAGAAGAAGCAGGATGTTGGTCTGGAGGAACTGAATACCAAGTCTCGACTTGAATTCTGGCTCAGATATCCACGTCTGAACTTCGTATATCCACTGAATCGCTGATGGCCGCAGAGAGAATTTGTCGTCGTAGGTTGTCGCGCCCAACGCGTGCACTAACTTGAGCTGAGCGACGAACTCACGATCTGGTTCACCGTCAGAAGTCCAGATGGCATCGTATCTCTTCCTGAACGTCGGGATATGGAGAATGCGGTAGATCTTCTCCACGGTGTTCAGGTAGCACTCGACAAGTTCGTCTGAGACGGCCTTGGACACGAGTTGAGTCGTGAGTGGTGTTGGCCATTCGGGTGCGCGCTGCTTTTTGATGCGCCTTGCCATAGCCTTGCACTTATGAACACCTACGATGAGACCTGAGTTTTCAGTTGCGTATGGATCGATTGCTTCAACAACGTCTCTGAGCTAGGTGTAGTTAGCATCTGATAAAGATTGCAGAGCGAGATTGCATGACGTACCAATGGCAAACCGCAGAAAAAATGGCTTCGCCCAAAAAATCGCGTTTTGTGAGAAATGGCCCGAGGGATTGATAAAGAATTACCAGGTTGCCCCTGAGAATGCATGTGAAATGTCCCGCCTAGCTTTGATGATGATGTTTCGACATCAGAAGCTGGCGTCGAGGTTAGTGATTGTGAGGGTCCTACGGTGGTTGCTGAGAGTTGGTATTCTAATTGTTGAATTCTGCTTTTCAATGTGTCTAGTTCCTGTGTCGATGTCTGGCTGAGTGGCGTTGGTGCTGCTGTTGAAGAGGTGGCTGTTGCTGTCATCGAGGCTGGTAATGTGACAAGATCCTCGGGCGTTGGCAAAGAAGTTCCATTGAAACCATCGCCACCATCACCGACAGCAATTTGAGATGTTGTAGTGCTTTGACTTGATGCGCTAGGAGGACTCTCGTAGACGCAATCACCTCTTCGAGAACGCATGCAATTGCTACACGGAGATTCCCGGTTACAGCGCATCTTGCGCTTCCGGCAGAGAGTGCACGAACTAAATTCTCATCAGTCGACGCTCCATCAGAAAGACAATTGGCTTACACGGCTGGTCTTCGTCGGCGACGTCCTGGTTCCATTGTTACAGGCTTTGGAACGTGTTTGGTTTGTGAGTGAGAGATGAGATGCGGAGAATTGTGTGATTGAAGACGTGGGAAATGCGTCTTTTGTGCTTATGGGTCTCCATTCTCCGATTTTGTGGCTAAACCCGAATCCGACTCCGAGTCCGCTCCGCTCTCATTGGCCAATCTTCGGGTCAGCACGATGAGACTCATCAGTAAAGACTGTCCGAACTCCATTATCATTTGCTATAAATGGCATACAAACTCCCAAAGATCTTCCTATCGACTACCCAAGATATTCAGATCTACATCCGAGTTCCTTCTTCCCTACACTGAAACAACTCCGTCACGCTGTACAAAATGTCAACATCTGAGCCATGGAAAGAGAATGATGTCGAGAGACATGCAATGCAATCTTCGGATTCAGCCAATCCTTTGAGCTCAGAAAAGGAGAATGACAACACTAGCTCGGATGACTTTGGGCCAGCGCCAGATGGTGGGCTACAAGCTTGGCTCGTCGCAACTGGGGCAGCCTGTATCTTCTTCTCCTGTCTCGGCTTCGCCAACTCATTCGGTGTTCTTCAGGAATACTACATGACGCATCAACTCAAAAGACACTCAGCGGACGAAGTGGCCTGGATTGGTTCCATTTCGACATTTATCCAATTTGCCCTTGGGGCTCTGAGTGGGCCAATGTTTGATCGCTACGGTTCATGGGTATGTTCTCACGTTCGTCATGATGTTATCAATACTGACAGAACAATAGATTCTTCGACCGGCTGCAGTTGCATACGTGTTTGCAACAATGATGACAAGTCTATGCACTGAATACTGGCACTTCATGCTTGCTCAAGGCATTCTCATGGGTACTGCTATGGCCTTTATGCAGATCCCCGCCTTCGCAGCCGTGTCTCAATACTTTGACAAGAAGAGGGCAGCAGCTCTTGGAATTGCTGTTTCGGGCTCTTCTATCGGGGGAATCGTCTTCCCAATTGCCCTGTCCAAGATGTTGAATGACTCTTCTCTCGGCTTTGGTTGGTCTATCCGAGTCATGGGCTTTGTCATGATACCCCTCATGACATTCTCCTGCATCACCGTGCGACCTCGTTTGCCGAGTAGAAAGACATCGCTATTTCTTGGGGATGCGTTCAAAGATCCTTTGTACTTGCTTGTAATCGGATCACTCTTCTTTCTCTTCATTGGCATGTTTGCCCCATTGTTCTTCATTCCGACTTACGCTGTCTCACGAGGCGTCAAACCTACCTTGGCATCATACCTACTCGCCATCACCAACGCCGCATCGACTTTCGGCCGCATCATCCCAGGAATTCTTGCAGACAAGTACGGGCGACTCAACATGTATTCTGCAGGTGGACTCTGTACTGGAGTCGTCATTCTTTGCATGAATGAAGCAAAGACCACTGCAGCCTTGATAGTGTATGCAATCGCCTTCGGCTTCACTTCAGGCACAATCATCTCTGGAGTTTCGGCGGCGTTTACACTCGTTACCAAGGACCCTCGAAACAATGGAACTTATATGGGAATGGGACTGGCCATCAGCTCGTTTGCAGCTCTGATTGGCCCGCCGGTGAATGGTGCTCTGGTAGCTCGATATGGTGGATTCTTTCAGGTTTCTGTGTTCAGTGGTATCATGTGTTTGTTTGGTGGATGTCTTGCGGCTGTGGCAAAAATGAAGACTAGAGAAGGAATGTTTGGTCGGGTCTAGAGTCCATTATGGGATGAAGATGGATTGGATTCTGGCTCACCAAGAGTACCTTCGTCGTCGTACTGTTTCTGAATATCCTTACCTGATCTGAGATCGATCAAAGCGATTCGTAGTTGTACAGTTACATAATTACTAGACATTTAAGCCTCTTGTTGGGTGATATAAAATGGGGCTATTGTATTTATCTTTGTATATGAAGTCAAAGTAGACTAATGCGGTGATCAACTCATAATACTATCTGCGACTCATCATGCTCACGCAGTATTTGCTCAATCTCAGGAAATCCCATCTCAGATGCATACATCATCGCTGTTTTGCCAGTATCGTCTTTGATGCTTGTATCCAGTCCATAACCAAGAAGGAGTCGGACAGTCGATGCATGGCCCATCGCTGCTGCATATACCAAGGCGGAACTTGCTTCTTGAACTCAATCGGATTCCTGCTCGCTAGGCTGGACCGATGATGAGGCTTTTTGAGCAGGGGTAGCTTCTCGTCTGCTCCACTATTTCCAAAATGAAGATGACATCCAGCATTCTGACTTTGCCTTCGGTTCCAATTTCGGCTCCAACTCCCGCTGACGCCGAGGCAATAGGGTCGATATTATATGACAGTCGGCACCTCGGTCTTTCAATAACTCCACTCCCGCATCCCATCCGTTCCGAGCTGCATAAATAAACGGGGATGCCTCATCCTCTCTCCCATTCTCAGCAACACAGGTTCCGTTGAGGTTCACATCAGCCCCATAGTCTAACAACGCTGAGAGAACTGCCTTCCTGTAATCAGCCTTGTCTCCTCTCTTTACCCCAACACATCTAATTGATAGAGCTGCAGCAACCACTGATACCATGCCCGACTCCGTTCTCATGTTAGGGTTTGCTCCTCCATTCAGCAGAGCATACACACCCTCTAGATTGGCCATCTTTATGGCCTCAATCAATGCTGTTTCGCCTTTTTCGTTAAAACAGTCTAACTCAGCGCCCTTTCGTAGCAGAAGCTGTATAATTTCCATACGCGCGTTGGATGCTGCGGAGATCAAGGCCGTGCCACGCGATGGGCTTCTGCCCTCAATACCAGTACCACGCTTAAGAAGTAACTCTCTCACGTCCATGTAATCTGAGCTGGCTGCTTCTATCAAGGGTGTCCCTTCAGTTTTTCCAGTCGCTTCAATGTCGATATCATGATCGAGAAGCAACGTCACACAATCCAGACGGTCCCACCGTGCTGCTTTGTTCAAGGCCTCCTCACAACATACATCTCTGGCTTTAATATCAGTGCTGTGGTCAAGAAGTAACCACAATACAGCCGGGCGGCCATTCTCAGATGCTGCTATCGAGGACCACTCTCGGCAGTCCTTGTTCGCTTCAAGAGCGGCACTGTGCTCAAGAAGTAACCGTACAGTATCTGTACAGCCTTTTCCAGCTGCTCAGGTTAAAGCTGTTCTATCCCATTCGTCTCTGGCCTCAACATCAGCACCACGTTCAACGGCGGAATTCAGGTTCTCAGCATAACTCTCAATACTGCCAACTTGTCAGTATACGGCATGCTAGTGATCACGCGCGTACTGATGCCTCCGGCAGTTTAGCTATGGCTTGTCAAGAGGTAGTGAGCAAAGAGATGGGAGACCATATGTTGCAAAATTGGG
Source organism: Fusarium sp. NRRL 53497 (assembly GCA_013184445.1). Taxonomy (NCBI): domain Eukaryota; kingdom Fungi; phylum Ascomycota; class Sordariomycetes; order Hypocreales; family Nectriaceae; genus Fusarium; species Fusarium sp. NRRL 53497. The sequence goes on along the minus strand of JABCJZ010000381.1, from coordinate 84,288 downwards.
AGGAAATCCTCACCAAGAAACTTATCGAAGCTCAGGGTGATCGGAAGGCAACCATCAGATTTGAAAAAGAAACCTCAGATCCAAAGAGAGCAAAGAAAAAGACGTTTTACTACGTGGAGCTGCGCGCCAGAATGACATGATTGATGCCATTGAGGGAGCTTCAAAGCAAGCACTCAAGAGGGTTGTATTTGAGCGAACTAGGCAGAAGATCCACGATGTCACAGCCACCGAAAATAGTGTTGCTCTGACGGGCTTCTTCAACGCTGAGGGCAAGGAAATGCCGATTGAACAGGACATCTCGAACATCACTGCGAGCAAGTCTAGCATTGCTGTGGCCGGAGTAGTGAATAACGTGTATATCAACTCTCTATATTCTAGGATGCGTCAGGAAGATTTCTAAGCTGTACTAGGCTTCAATCATTTATCTCATAATCTTACATATTCATTGTCACACATGCTCCCTGTCCACGATTCCGTGTGGCCTAGGGGTTACTTGGATGCGTCTGTCGTTGTTTAGGGGCATCTCATAGATGCAGAAAAGAGTCACACTACTACTTGGTTTATTGATAGGCCATAGCAGCTATTGAGATGTTGGTATAATGTCTAAGCCGCTATCTAGATCTGTCATTTGCAGATGACCCTTGTCGTGAAAGCTGGTCCTCCCACCCAAACTTGGGACATGATTCTGAGTACCCTTATGGATCTGAGATCGTCCAAGATGACATAACTAAAAATTACACATCTTTTTCACCTTTGATATCATATCTAATGACTTTCCAGTAGGTTCTCTCAATTTTTACCCATGGGATAGAGTTCATAGCAATTGACCTGGAAGACCCTTGCTTGGTATTTCGGAACAGAAATTCCGTTATGTGAACTTTTACTTTGCCCGTATAGATTGAATATAGCATCCTACTGGTACTACTGCGCAATTAGATAAGAGGTTCTGAGAACTGATTGGGTTGCCATTTGACAAACTCAGTTGCCTGGTCAGTTGAGTAAGACCCCATGAAGTACCTAGGATGCGGAGACGTTTGGTAAAGGCGGTCATTCCTGGCGTTTGCCTCCCATCTATCCAGTTCAACGAGCAGTCTGTACCACCACTTTCTGAAGTCGCCTGTGACGAACTCATGAAGACGGCGAAGAGTCCTCAAGAGGAGAAGCTTGCCTGCCAGAGTGGACGTGTGTCCGATCTCGCCTCCGTGGTAGATGTGCTATGGGTTGATGCATTAGCGTCATGATCACGGTCGTGGATGGTGTTTAGACACTTACAATTTGATGAAGATTCGTGGGGCTTAATCTCGCGAAAGATATATTCCATCGGTCGGCTTGGACATACAGCAGGGGAAACGCCATCCCGGACACTAGACGAAGAAAGCGTGGCTCTGGAAGCATCTCTTTGAGGCCTTCCAGGTGGGATGCGGCCCAGCCACCCAATTCTGCCCAAGATTGTTCTTTGCTGCGCCTTAACGTCCTCGTCTCGACGAAAATTGCCAAGGGTTGTATGACGTTTTCATTGCGGACGATGTAGTTGGTAGATGGTTTCTTGTGCCATAATCTCGCAGTATTTGTGTTGCCAGACTCTAGATCTTCCATTTCGTTGGTCCGGAGGTAGATGGCGATTTCAGGTTCCTCGAGGACATCCTGTGAGTCTGGAATAGTAGAGGGATCCCTTTCCCAGTCGATATTTTCTGACACTCTAGGACCAGTCAGTTAAGGACACAATCGAGGAGTTCAAAACATACATTGACCGAATTCCTTGGCCCATTTGCTGTTGGTCGCCACCGAATACAGAATTGAGCAGCAAGGAATAGACACAGCGGTTCCAAGCACCCTCGGATAATGAATCCATGCTTTGGAGATTCTCAAATTGGCCCACAAGACCCGGATTCAAATGAATTTGTGTTTGCGGATCACCCATATCACCATGAACCATTACGTTTTGAAGTCCAGAAGGCTCCTCAGGCAGGAGACTGGGATTACCATCCGGGGCTGTCGTGGGCACCGTCCCTACGCTAAACATGCAGGTCATTATGTCCCCCCAGAGAGACGAGCCAATGCCACCGAGCTTCCATCGAGCAGAGCTGTCAAGCTCATGATACGAGATGCGAGCGGCGGTTTTTCCTGGTGCCAAATCTATAAGTGGGGATGAAAATTCATGTCTTCGAACAAGAGGTTCCGCCATCCAGTGCATATCATGGTTTGGGAGTGGCGACCTGTTCGATGGCGTTGTCGAGCCTTTGACGCGTCCTGGCAGGGTCTTGCGAATGAACGTGTCGACACTCTTGGATCGACGACTTCTAACTCCTTGTGGCTTATTCACGGTTTTGGAGGGATTCGCGAGTCGTATCGTGAGTTCGAGTTTATCGCCGCTAGCGATGGTCTTCTCTGGGCTCGAGTTTATGTCTTGAGGTATGGAACTGATCGCATCAGAGGTCTTGAACACGGAGACATTGGGATGCCGACTTTCAGTCTCGGAGTGCTCCATCTTTTGGATGTTGTTCATGGTGCTTTGTAAGGCGCAGATTGATTGCTGTGGCCGACAATGGGTGGGTAGGTTCAGGTGTGAGGAAGGATTTTGTTCTCAGGGGATTTGCTATCATTTAAGTATTGACTCACAATGGTCAATGGAAGTGGGGACGTGGCCGGGTGCCCAAATCATCTCGTTCTCAACACAGTGCTTCCATTAGCTCACGTTGTTGCCTGAGAAAACTCTCGGTCAAGATAAAGTTCACATCACGAGGACATTGATGAATCTCTTTGGAGAATAGGGGCAAGTGGCGAATGTTTCTCCTCGCTGCCTCTTATCGTGGCACGAGCCCTCTGGCTAAGCCCCAGCCACGAAAGTCAACACTATGAGGTTGACGCAAACCTGTCTCCGAGTTCCTTTTGACTCTCAGTCAGCCCCAAAGGACAAGATGCCATGAAAAGGATCTAACCTTGTCTTTCCCATGTTCTCTGGAGAGATAAATGGGATGATGATTCATAAGAGCTCACAAATGCCCCCTTTGCTGGCGCCATATCAGGGTCTCATGGCTGACCGCCGAGTCCTTTGTGGAGGACACAGAGCTCAAGTAGATGTGCACGTGTAACATTCTTTCTCTGTTGCCATTTCTCATGTGCTGAGGGTCAACTGGGCCGCAAAACTTACTTCCGTGTACCGGAGCTTGATTTGTCCTCTATCCTGTTAGCATCAAGGTTTACAAAACCACAGAGTTGACTCACCCAGAGACTTCAAGAGGATCGACCTCATGAATATATCCATCGAGGCTTTGTGCTCGGGCAATGACATCTCGGGCTGGGAAGGGAGAAGAGAGTGCAATGTCTGAAACTCAAAGGGCGTGAGGCCAGGACGTTGCTGTGGTCTGAAAGCGATGGATCGTTTATGTAGGATTAAGCCACATGGGGAAGAGAAGGGCTAATTCTAGAATATGACGACCTCAAGTGGAAGCTTGTAGCCCTTACGCTTTGTACACAGCCGAGGCAACACAAAGTTCCCAGGGCAACAAGAAGATAGCAGTCTCATCCATCAAAAGGAAAGGATCGAGCGTGAATCGAGCACGTGGCCTAGACGTCTGCAATGTCTCGCTCTACCACTAAGCCATCGATCCTTGATTTGTTCTGTGTAGCTATCTGCTTGTTGTCTCTACATATCTGGATGCTTGCGCGAGGTTCATCGTAAGAGACAATGCCAAAAGTGTATTGAACATCGTTCAACATGCCGAATTTAAGCACTGCTCTGTTTACCGCTCTAGATTTCTCATCGTGCGCATCAAACTTCACATGAGGGCATCACGATTGGTCAGTCCCACAGAAAGTTCAGCTGGCTTGGTGTTGTGGATGAAAGGGGATCCAAGAGAATATGGGTCACTTGACGTACCACGTGACTCCCCAAACCGTTTACTCTCAAATGACAGATCCATTGCTTCTAAGAACCCATTGGCGGCTCAGTGTTGGACTTGAATCATGAGATTAGCTGCGACTTGTCTCAGTAGTTGAATGCTCTATGTCAGCCGACTTGCCTCAGTCGGCACCTGTTTGTTGGAAATGCGCTCATCATCCGGAAGTGAAACAATAAAGCCAATTCAGAAAGAAGGACGAAACGGAGCCAGATTTGGTTGGCTTATGAGGAAGGTATAAATTATCATTCAATATCTGACCTAAAAGTTAATACGGTTGCCTCATACATTACCAAGAAGAGCAGATGGCGAGACCTACGTGGCTCAAATGTCTCACGACACGACCGCTGCAATCTTCCCCAACATGTATCTTAGACCTGCGGCATGAATACTGGCCTTAAGCGTGGAATTGTAACGTATGCAGCAACGTGTATCGCCAAGCTTCAGCCTTTTAAACAAAGGCCAACGGTGCAAGGCCAGCATGGCCTTTCAGTATTCAACGACCGAGGCAGGTGGTGCTGAACGCCGGCTCAGAAGCAGCACATACCTAGATATAACGCTTGTCTTGAGTCTCGTGACCAGGTTGAAACGCAGATGTCGAGACACAAGTGGGGGCGACGCATTTGATGATTTGTTGGTTAATCAAAGGTTTATTGAGAAGTGTGAGAGAGGAGGGAAAAAGAAACATGTTTGCACACTTCAAGTCAATGGACTGGGAGCTATATGTGATGGTCATTTATCTCCTCTCTCTTTAGCAACTATTGCGTCTCTTGGCCATTTACTCACAGTTTCACCCAGCCGCCACAACCCTCTGTGGCAATTCATATCGAACGTGATGTCTTTTCTTGATTCTCCATGGCCTTAATTTATTTTGGTGATATCATGTGCCGTTGTCGATCTGAAGAACCCTTTTTCACTCGAAAACGCTATCGCTCGAAAAGATGGCAATCAGCATGCAAACCGGTGAAGCTGACGCGGTCTCATGATCTGTGTCTCCGATTGCCACTCAGTTTGAACTTAAACACATTTCAATTCTTTTGAAATATGCACCCGCAACCAAAATGACTCCAGCTGAGAGAGGCGCCGACGTCGGCCAGTCCAGCAGGCGAAAGCCTCCAGCTCCAGTACCTTTAGCCCCGGTCGAGGAAGCGCATCCTCCGTTCTTGGAAAAGGCCCAGAAACTGGTCAGAGACCTCTACCTTCTTGTGAAGGGCCTGTGTCATTCTTCCATATCGCTTGGCCTACGCCATGTCCTGTCTACTCTGGGACTACAACGAATGCTGGTGCAAACATATCAGTCTCTTACCGATGGCGATATAACCAAAATACATTCAAAGAACTGATGAAGGATGGAAACAGAATATAAATTTTACCAATGAATTCGACTGTTCTTCTTTCATGAGTAGCTATCATGCTACTTGGTACATTCTCTTACATACTACTCTCTTCATACCACCTTTAGATTTACATGGGACTCAGAGAAGCTCCTGGAATCCTTCTGTTCAGATAACATCCAAGCCCTTCTCAATTGCTATGGCTGACACTTCCGGAACGCCACGGAGTTCGCTGTACAGGCCTTGGCAGTAGATTGCCCCTGGCATGTTTGCACGGCAATTGATGGACACTTCAGCCAAGCACACTGGAAACAATCAAGGTAAGTCAAATAGCATTCAACACAGCAGCGGAATTCTCCAACATATGCACGCGCGGCATAGGCTAAAAAGAGCTTAACGACAACCCGACGCGCTGCTAGAGACAGAAATCCCACCAGCAGTGGCGTCGCCAAGCACCGAGCGTTTTTCGAACGATACCTGTCGAAATTCAACATAGACACCAAGAACCAGCACTCGTGATTTGGATCCGTATCATCCTCAAGTTTACAAAACAATACGAATCGGAGGGGGGAACGAGCGCAGTGGTAGTAGTCTTGCTGAATAACGATTGTCCTCCTCCCACTCGATCCGATATCGGGAACGTCCGAATTCTACCCGAAGACGCACTCGAGTAGACTGTACATTCCATCTCATGGCAAACTTGGCAATCTTCAAGAGAGAAGCGCCAGCTAAAGCGGGCCCAGTGCATCCGAAAGTCTCCAAGCATGAAACCGCTAATAAACATGGTTACACGCTATTTTCGTCGACATCAGTCAATACGACTACAACTACATCGAAGAAGATGGTTCCTATGACAAAATTCCTTGCGACACGCGACCAACACATCATGTCAAAATCTTGAGGTTACAGGCCTTCTATCTGAAGTTAGACAAACACCAATCACCAATCGGTCAATGACTCATCCGGCCCCGAGTTTGGAATAGCGTAACAGTAGGTCATCGTATAAAGAACATAGCAACTCCCCCACAAGCCTTATTCCGCCTGAAGAGATAACTCATTCTCATCAATCAGCCAGACTCGGCTGGACAGAGCACCTTTATCATTCAAGGAGACAATCTACCGAAATGGATTACACAACAGACGATATCGTCAATGCCTTCAACTCTGATCGACTCGAGTACATCAGAGTTGACAAAACCGACGAAAACATTAAAAAGTTGGCCCTCGTAATCCAACAAGACCCCGTCATTCAGGCAATGGCAGCGCCTACCATGCTCCAACCTAAGGGACAGAAGGACCTCGAATTATACCTTGATTCTGTGTCCAATGCATTGCTGGGTGTTGCCATATGTCTCCGAGAGGAGCAAGACACAACACCAGAGCAGGAGAAAGGCGAGGACAAAGACAAGAAGAAGTCACCAACTCTTATTGGCATCATGTGTATTGGCTGGGGCGGCATCTCGCCAACAGTCGCTCATCATCGCACCGCCGACATTGGCATCTCTCTTGTAAAGGAGCATCAAGGCAAGGGGTACGGAAGGGAGGCCGTCAATTGGATGCTGGATTGGGCTTTCCGACACGCCGGCTTGCACACGGTTGGCATTACTTGCGCCGATTATAATCCTCGAGCAGTACATCTCTACGAGAATATGGGCTTTACACTCGAAGGGAGAAGACGGGGAACTATCTGGCAAAATCGCAAGTGGTATGACTTGATCGAGTTTGGAATGACTGAAGACGAATGGGAGTCACTTCGGGGTCTCGACAAGGCCAAGAATTAGCATGCAGTGTAAAGGGTGAACTTTTAGTGTGTATTTGGAGATTTCTCATATAATCATATCAAGCAAACCGGGCCAGACGCGTCTGGAGAGGCATCATCAAGGGATTTCGGGTTTCAATTCTCCCCCTCCCCGTGCGAGGCATCTGAGGCATGCAAAGAAAGACGTAAGAGAACAGTTAAACATATCCAAGGTGGCTGGGCTTCACTCCCACCTCATTCCCTGCAGCCTCAAGGTGAAGTGTCGGCTGTCTTCCTGAGCAGCGTGAGAGCATCAATAGCCGATTGGCATCTAGAGAAGAGCCAGTCCTGGCCGCAAAAGACGGCGTGGAAGAGTATGTGAAAGTGGGCCGACGCCAACCTCTCAAAAGGACATCGGGGTGCGTGTTGAAGATTCCCAGGGCGGTAGAATCTTGCAAAAAGCACAAGCCTTGGTATCTCTATTCCAGCTCGCTCGAGCAGTCGTCTTTTGGGATTAGATAATACGCAACGTCAATCATCCACGAACCTGTCCACTGAGGAAGTGCGCTTTTCGGAGGGACGGTAGTGGGCGCGCTCGAAGAAACGCGGCATCGATGTTGCAGTTGTTGTCTTTTCAAGGCGATACCACTTTGCTCCAAACCGGGGTAGGGACATTGGCCTCGGGCAAGCTGGCCTTGCGAAGCTACCTGGAGACCATGGATGGGTTGTCCTCTCCACTACTGATTCTCAAGCGCACCATGCTGAACACGTACGTTACTTCGCTAACCCAATGCCGCTGGGCAAGATAAGTGAAACGAAACTGTACGCTACTTGTCTGTCACGAGTGTGGCTCAGCAGAGACACCGATTCGAATGGTCCTGTTGTGAGAGCTCCAAGTGCACATTGAAGGCGTTTCTTCTACCCTTTCGCCGGATACGATGTATCATAATGCCGACGGCAGGATAACGGCAAGAGTTGTGGAAATTTGATCGGCCGGACGAAGCCCTCTCTTGCCAGCGAAAACGTTCGAAATAGCCAGTAGCCTCGGTGAGAGACTTGGGTTGGATACGAAACCTCTTGTGGGATGGAGCTGGATGGGGATTGAGGAAGCGTCTCTCCATTTATTACATCAGATCATAGCCAATTTTGATGAGTGAGGGGCTTTGAGTGCGAGTGTATACATTGCCGAGCCAATCGTGAAGCCAGGTAATGTATTGGATCATGAAGAGACTTGGTGGTCCGTGGGAGGCCTCAGCCGTTTGTTTCGCAGTCGACGCGCTGATGAACAAGAGTATCGGCTTGTGTGTACCAGTGAATTGAGATCATCGCAGAAAGGCTCGCAGGGACTAGCCCAAAGACAGATTTCGGACAGCAAGGGCATTAGGGAAGAGGGATTGCGAGGTAGACTAGGTGGACAGGCAGTTCAATGTGACGCCGGGACCCATCCACGGGCGTCTTTCATCGATCGACGCCTTGAGTACGGTGCATGATGCTTCATACAGGGTGTCCATGCCGTTCGCACCAAGCCCAAATGACGGTCCGATATACGCAAGCATTCAAGAACTTGATGGCGAATAGGGACATTCTGACAGACATATTGCCTCATTGATCCTCATGTTGCTCTCCGTCAGTGAGCGGCACCAATCTGCCCAACTCTATGTTCCTGCTTGAGAAGGGAGCAAGCCATCTCCGGGGACACGGCGATAAACCAAGCAGAAGACTACTTGATATCCCCATCCTTTCGGGGGCCTCGTGTTTCGTCACGGTAAGGACAGAAAGGCCTTGCCTGCAATGGCGCGAACCGTGTCGGTAACGGGTTCGCATGGTCGGTGGGAATTGAGACCTCAACAATTCCTGGGCCGTCGCAGAAGTCTCACGAGACCATAAGAGGAATTTCAGGCTCTGTTGAGATCCTGAGAAATGTCTTCGCAAGATGATGTTCGAGCAACAACTTGTTTGTACGTTGCGAGAGACCGTTGAACCCATGGCCATTCTTGTAGGCTGGGGTTTCCATGGTGGCTTTCAGCCCTAACTTCCTCATCATAGCATCGTTGCGGAACAGTATGCGAACAACAACCTCTATACCACGTGTCTGACTGACTCGTGGAGCTCCGTATCGCACCTCCAGGAAGCTGGCTCTAAGCGTACTCGTTGGCGATGTCGCATATCCACTCCGTTACTGACCTAGCAGCATCACCCAACACATCAAGATATGAAATGCAGAGAGACCGGTCGTACGAACGCTATTCGCAAGGGGAGAACTGGGCCGATGGGAAAGAACGAGAAGGTGCTCGAGGAAATGATCGGGGAAGCGAGGAAATGCCATGCCTGGTCACACACTATGTTGAACCTGTGAGAAGAGATTGACGGTGCATTCTCCAGGACTAAGGCTAAATCACTAGACAAGTAACGTTGACTTGAGTTGTCGAGAAAGTTCAAAAGCCCTTTCAAACAAGACTTAAAGACAAAACTTTGTATGAACAAGTTTGAAGTTTCTTAAAAAGCCTCGTCAACGAATACCTCCGAAATCTTGACCAGTCTAACTTTTCCATCTCCACATGATGCCAAGAAACGTGCACTGAACTGCATGCCCCAAAGAAAGACTGGTTGGGGAAAGGATAGGATACTAAACAGGGAAAGTGAGGTATCGAATCGATGGGACAGGTAGCCCTGGCAATGATTGGAAATATAGTCAGGATGTGAACTTGCTCCCGTTCAAGGTGCACAATCTTGTCGAGTCTTGGAGGCGCAGGGACAAGTGGTGACATAAGTTGGGAACCAGGCAAAAGTAAAGGTCAAAGTCAAACAAACGATATCAGCACCATCGCAACACTTGAAGGGGCTGAGGGGTTGGGGATGGTGATAGTGAGAGTTATACTGATGTAACTCAGCGACCCAGGCGGTATGATCTTGTCAACGGGCAGAACATCCAGCACGGAGCGTTGAGGAGATGGGTGAGAATTGCAGTCGGAAATATTCGCAGCTGAAGTTATCAGCAAGATTGAACACCATACCACAACTCATCGCAACTCTGTTCCCACTGCGTATGCCTCGCAGGCTCCGTTGACGAGAACACCCATGTTTCGATTGCAATCAGCATCATCCTGGAGGCGTTGACGACTTTGATCGCGTAGTCATTCTGGCGAGGGGATGGGTCGCGAATGACTGATCACCATCAAGGCATTTGAGTGCACGAGGTGTGAAGAAGTGAAGTAGCCTCGATTGGGCGGGCTCAACCTTTTGAGTGGCCTTGCATAGCAAGGTATTTGGAACAATGCGTGCTGAGAACAATGCGTGCTGACCAGCGTGAGGATAAAAATGCCCGTGGTTCGTGTCGTCAGCTGGGAGCAGACTCAAGTGATGAGATGCTGGTTGACACGGACATGAGAAGGGCGCGCAGTTCAATTGAGGTGGGCTTATGAGACTTGTCGCCATTGATATGGAGGTGAGTGGTTGCGCTGCTGGCGATACATGTAGGGCATCATGCCGCACTAAAGACGCGGCAAGCCAAGGAAATCCCAGGTCCAAGGGTAAAAGGTTGGAATGCAACGTCTCGGCAGCCAGTATGAGGGTTGGCCTGATTGAGATTGTGTGAAGCTCAATTCTCCCCAAAGCCTTTTGCTCAGCATCATGCGGCTCCTCGTTGAGCGCTGTCGATTGTTCTTGTCGTTGTTGATGTTCGTCGGTCGGTGGTTGTTGTCAATCCACGGTTGGTGTTCCTTCGTGTCTTTTCGTCGTTTTCGTCGCTCGTCGTATCGGTCGTTCGCTCGTGTTCGTCGGTCGTTCGGTCAATCGGTAATGGCGTTCGCTTCGATGTGTTGGCTCGCTCAAGAGTCTTCGTCGTTCTTTACTTGTCAGTCGTCGTCGGTCGTCTTCGGTGGTCGTCGATCGTCTTCGGTTCGGGGCTGCTCGGTAGCAGTCGAGGGGGTCGGGGCAGTCGTATTGAGAAATCGCACTCTGGAAGCGATGAGTCAGTAATCGTCAATACAGGTGTAGGAGGGGGCAACTGACAGGTGTTGGCGTTGGGATGCGGAGGAGAGCAATGGTTCATGCGGCGTGGCATGCTGCTTTGAGATTGATAAGGGCACGGTTGGGTGCGATGAATGAGTGCCTCCGTTTAGCGATTCGAAGATGCATTGTCCATTCGTTGCCAATCTATCGACTAGAAGATGGAGGCATCCGGTTGCTTAGTCGCGCGACAGGCTCATCATCTCTACAGCCGGGATCAAATTGTCATTGTCGACGGTGCCATCCTCGAGGGTGCAATTTTCGACGGAAGTGGTTGTAGAACGCGACATGATGATGGAGCCCTCGAACGTTGCAGATAGATCTGTCGTGTCGTTGTTCCATTGAGACTCAGGTTGAACACTGTTACATAGTGGGCGGCGTGTCATCCGCAGAGGGCATGCCTGAGGGCTGCCTCAGGGCTGCCTCCAATACGAGGAGACATACACTGGTACCGGAGCAGAAGAAGCAAGGCAGTGCTTGACACCGACCCAAGTGCCCTTCTCAGTGCTGACGGCAAGCAGCATTGATCAAATGTCTCAGTGTTGGCGGAATAATTGTCTATCAGGATGGAGGGACTGAAACAATGGCGTAAAAAGGTCACTGCAAGAGTCGATCAATCGGTAAAGCCCATAAACCGACGCTGTCAAAATTGGGTTGCTATCATTCTTGACGTGAAGGCCGTGCTTGATGGATGCCACTTGGATGCACATGAGGAGAGCGATGTGCTCTACAAACTCGAGGAGATGTACCAACACTCTCCATGGATCACCTGAGACTGAATATACATTGGCAACTCTCAAACGTCGTGTTGCGTGATGTGGTGAGCGACGGTGACATTGTTGTAGGCTATACAAGGTTTTGGAGAAGACAACGTCAGGAACCCTCATAGCCTTTGTTGTTGTTTCAGTGTATCCAACAAACATATCGGAGCACCGGGTGGCAGTCTTCACCTCGGGGTATGCTCATTAGGTCGTGATGGTCTGATCAGTCCAACAAGCTCGTCTGGTTGGGGTCCACGAGAGCCGTTGTCAGGCCAAGAACGATGGCCCTGTCCTCCAATACTGGGCGGGCGAGTATGACACAAGGATGAAGGCTAGTGCTTCTCAATTTATCACATGGGGGTAAGGTTGAATCGGACAAGGCATGAGTGCCGCTTTGTCAAAGAACGCCGGCAAAAGGAACGTGGCGGAACAACATTGGTGCTGGCTGAGAGTGTTGAGTCGCAAATTCGTGGCTCTCCAGCTCAGCGTCTTGGTCCACTATCCACTGCAGAGTAAGTGAGAGATTGAACGGTGAAGCATATAGGTTGGAAGTGGTGGGCCATGAGCATCTGCATAAAGGATTCGCTGCTATCGTTGACTCTGGTGAAGGGATGCTTTTTGGGCAGGGACTTCCACGAATACCAGCCATCTGAGATTCGAGACGAGGATGGAGCAAAAGGTTGTGATCGACGGCTGTGATCATTCTTGCGTCCAACTCTAGTTGAGAACCCGACAGCTGAAGCGTCGTGCACAGGGAAGTAATGTAACATTCCCGTCGGCCAAGTAATCGGCCATGCCGCCATGACAGAGATTGTAGATCTCAGGTGTAGGCCACGCGGCGACGAGTGACATCTCTCCAGGCCTCTATTGCGACAGTGTGGTTTCTTACGGGTTAGGTCCGACATTCAGGTCTTGCTTCAGAACTATTCTGTGCCCATGATCGGCGGCATGTCTGCGACTCCGGTCGGCTTTTGGAGACCGGGTCAGCTCAATTGGTGGAAGACATGCACTGCATGGGCGACGGATGTGAAATGGAGACTGTCGTGAGAATCTTAGCGTCGCGGAACAACTGTTCCAATGCTCTGACTTCAGAGGTCACAGTGATGATGTCGAGGAGGACGAGGTCTTTCGCGATGGTGCAGGCTCTCTTCAGACTTGGTCGGGGCATGAGGGCATGGGGCATGGACAACAGCACGGGGACAGTCCGCGACACGCCTCCACGGCTGGGCTCTCTGGGTCTGGAGCGGGTGAGAAGCTCGGTAGTGGATCGTCACGGAGATGCGATCTGAATCAACAAGGACGACGACACTATGTTGGCAACGACGGAGATCTTGCACCATTGTGCAGCAGCTCGAGCAAAATTGGCACGCATCGCGGTATCCTAGTATGGACTTGCATGACGAGTGATGTTCTTCATCTCGACTGTTTGCGTGCTGCGGCGACGTGGGAGATGATACTAGACCCGTGACAGTATCAAGATAGAGTACGCTATTGCTATAACTAATCATTCTGACCTTGTTGGGCAAGAGATACGTCAAAAAGCTTTGAAGTCTCTTTTACTTAACAAACTCAGAATAACTAGCTATAGCAATAGAGTGCTCCATCTCGATAGGGACCACTGTTGCATTGCGGTCAAGGGCGAAGAGAGGGTTGTCGTTCGTTACATCACTCATGAATACCGCCAAAATGGTATTGGGGAATCGTACTAGCCACATACGCCGCACGGAGGCCCCTAAAGATTGGACTGGTCTCTGGCAGCTCTGGTGGCAAAGGGCGTTGTAATCTGAGTGCTCATCGGAAATCGATTCCATGGTAAGAAACGCCGAAGACGATAGAGCTCCGTCGATGATTTGACGGGAGGGAAGAAATGACAATGTCTGTAGTGCGAATGAAAGTAGTTCTGACGGGTGTGTCTGTCTCGAGACAAGCTCCATTGGCGACAGCACCATCGGACAATTTGGAGCCAGCATCGGCCAGCGTGATCAAGCAACTGGTGTATCGAGACTGATCTTCGACACGCCGTAGCGCTGCATCCGCTTTCAAAGCGATGTCCGATTAAAGCGACCAGCGACAAATGTAGGAAGCCTCCAGTGTTTGTAGCAAACTGATGCCGAATCTGGCTTGGCCCGTACTATTTCCTCGCAGCTTCACACCACGCAGCAACAAGCTGTCATCAGGGTGATCACTTTTGTGTACTACCGATTGATGGTGCCGACGTTTCAAACGACTGGAAGCCACCGCATTGTAAGCAGGTTCAAGCTCATGTGAAAGTTTGGGTGCCGGCGGGATTCGGCGGGATTGTCGCGCCTCGGGCGATGATGACGAGGCCATGGGATCATATGCAGTATGTCGAAGCTCTGCTGGATGTAGCAACGTCGTGCATTGTGTCGCAGCAGCATGACGCCGGCATTGGAGCTGGCGCTTGCCTCAATTGCTTCTCACAACGGCTTGATCACCAACCCAAATGCAGTAAGGCAATCAGCATGCTGGCGGGATACATGGCGGGCGGTGCTTCACAGTACTCTCGCGAGAGCTGTCTCGAGTGTTGGGGCCCAGCATGAACTACCAAGCGGCGTCAACGCAAATGGGCTGGGCGGTGACAGAGGGCGAGCGATGCACAAGACCCAGCATTCGCCGTCAATCGCGATGCAGCGCTTTCCTGGCTTACAGGCATGCGACCACAGTCGCAGCGACGAGAATGCGAGAAGCCACTGTTCAGCCGAACAAGAAGCTGTATCCAACATCCTCGTGCCAATTCTCGATCAAGAGCAGCATCGCGATGGCGGCGGAGGGTGCGAGCGCCCATTCAGGTAGTATAGCGCGGCGAGACATCATAGTGACCCGCCAGGGATTGCAGCTTCATTCGTAGGGAAAGGACTGATGTGCAGCACTGCAGCATCAGCTTATAACTTCGCGTCGCTCGGTCGGTCAGGGGATCTCGTGATTGCATTCGATGTGCCTGTCGCGATGTTTGCATACGGGAGCCTACGTCTCCAGGTCAGTCAAGAAATATCGTCACGGTCCGATGATCTTGTTTTCACCTCATGTCATGGTAGCTGTCAAGTGTCATATTGATCACAGCTTGGGGCTTGGGGCTCCTCAAGCATGGTTTGAGGTGGTGGGATCATGATGTATCATGTGACGACTTCCATGGTAGTGCGACAGAGCGTCGGCACAAAGATAATCGGTTGAGAGGCTTGTCTTGACAATGGCATTGATTTTGGTACGGGGATGGCAAGCCAGTAATGGACATGCTGGCGGCAATCGAGACATCCCTCACAGGCGAAGAGTGATGTGTTTGGTTCCTTGATCAGCTAAATTGCTATTAAAATTGCTGAGGCATCGGTATAGCGCCCATGTTATGAGGTAGATGGGTGATTTGTAGTTGAGCCTTGCGGCCGAAGGCATGTCTTTGTGCCTGGTCTTGGCTGGCGGCAAAGAGCAAAGGGCGCTTCGATCGACTGTTGCGTGTGGGCATCACCCGGTCGCGGAACGCGTCTTGAAAGTTGCGAATGACGTCTTCTTGATGTCGGCAACAAGATGGATTGGATTCACGGTGGTGCAGGCGAAGAATGGGACAGGTTCAGGTTCATGGTGGACAAGGCCGTATGGTGCGAGGAGCAGCCAGGCCAGCTTGCCCGATCACGGAGGCGCGAGAAGAATGGCGAGATACGGAGAATTCGAGTGAAAGGATCGAATGTGATTCATTTTGGAGCGTTGAGCGGCTTCTGAGCTTTGCTGTAATGATTGACGTTGACGCTGATGTTGACGTTGCAGGTTGGGAGATGAGAGTCCCAGCAGTTGGTGGCTGAAATCTTTGTTCTGGCCATTAGTCATCAGCGAGGGCCAATGATTGTAACGCTGAAAATTCCCATTGGAGGAATCGTGGTTCCAAGTGAGAGTATTTTGAGGTTTTATGATTTGGAGTTGAATAACACAAAGTTCAAAATTGAACGGCTTTTATAAAAAGATGACGTCGCGGCGGATTTATTTTACCTTTCGGTGGGTATTTTCTGCCCACTGATTATTGTGAATTGTGGGTGGAGTTAGTGGCTACGACAGCGCCCTACCGTCACCAGATTGAGACCTCGGTGTAATTGGAACAGATTTAATTAAGTAAATATGGTTGCGTGATTTATGGGCACTGCGAAAAGTTCACTTGACTGATTATCAAGTCGTAGAAGATTTCGCTTTACAAGATAATCGGTACTGTTGATTGGAGGTTGACGGACGACGCTCAACCTCGTCAAACGTACCATGATAGTCAAGCATTTGGAGGCTGGCATTATTCTCCTACCAGTACTTCCCGGCAAGATCAATATGGCTATTACACAAGGGAATTTGCTTTCGGAATCTATACTCCTGCATGAACAATTGTCGTGTTGTTGACACCCCAATGTCTAACGATATCTTGGTGTCATACCGTGCAGAAGGCTCTGTAATCACCTACCCTGGGCCAATATCTACCTACGACGATTGCCTTCATCCTCCTTAAAAATACCACAAAAATTCGGAGTTTCTCATTTGAGATATAATGACTATTCACTCTGGTTCTCGTTGTAAGTGATTTCTGTCTTATCTGTAATCTCAATGCACTGGTTCGAAAAGGAACACGAAGAAGCGTTTTTGCTCTGGCTCAATTCGCCTCGCAGCTTGAATGAGCTCCTCAGAACATTTGCGTTTACCTGCCCGGAATTGTTCAACTGACGACCCTCCTCGGGTTCTTTCCATTGATTCATGTTTTTGACTACCGCGTTCTGCACCTTTTTCATCCACTTATGTGCTTCTGGAGCTCTTGTAAAGTGGTTATTCTCAACTCTTTTCCTGGTCTTTGTGAGATCTCTCCTGACGACTTTGGTAGAAGGATTGTGTCAAAGACTTCGCGTTGCACAGCCCTCCAATTTTTAATCTATCTTGCACATAATGCCAGTTGATATTTTCAAAAGATTCCTCAACTCCTTCTGTTTGTCTTCTTCTTGTAGGCGTTGTGGAGGGCGATATATCGACCAACGGCTTGGAGGAGGGCTGCTGTAGTCGAGGGACCAATAATTGACGATATCCACTGCTCTGTTTGGAGTTGAACTTTCTCTCGCTGGAGGATCGGGTCTCCGAATGACTTGGGATTGGTTCGATCTGTTTCCGTTTGTTCTCTGCACTGGCAATGGCTTATGCGTTATGGGTAATATGTCTGGCGTATCCGCTGGGGGACATCCGAGGGTAGTCGACGTGTTAGCATCGAGTCCACAACGGCTTGATAGGCTCATATTGTCAAACTCGCTGGATTGATTAGCCACTGTGGAAGGGATGCTGCGTGACAAGAGGGCCACTTTTAGACTTAGGCCTTGAAGGAGAGGCAACAAGCACTTGATTTATACACCATCGGAGAGTGAATTTTCGGCCATTCCGAACAGACTGGATGTTCGTTTAAGTGCTTCAAAGGCAGCTATGAGATGATCAAAGAATAATTCCTAAATGTGAGAACATGGCCTCTTTGTTAATGTTCACGGCGCAAAGTTCTTTTGCCTGCCAAAGTCAAATGATACCATAATAATTCAAGAAATTAGCTATGACCCGTATGCCCTCTAAACTTAGGTTTAAGCCAGCTAATAGGCCGGCATAAGCATATTATAACTTTAGACTGCTTTAGACTAAGATCAAATTCTGTATCAAAGTCATCGCAAAAGGCAAACCCACCGCTATTGGTGGATTCTCGTTACTAACAATGAGACACCGATGACGGATGGAAGATGCTCAGTAGGGGATAACTTTGAAGAGACGTGGGTGACCAAGCCCAGGACAACACCAGACCCAGCAGATAGTTCAATATTAGCTCCTTGTATTAATCGAGTAGTCTTAGAATAATGGATGCTGATGGGATGGTGAAGCAGCTGCTTTGCAAGAGGGACTTTAATACGGCAGATATACTGATGTTGTTATTGTCGACAGATTTCAAGATAATTGGCAGAATATAATGTTATTTCTGCCATGAAACCTGCAACACGTTGCCGATGGTCTCTGTCTCTGGTGGTGGATGATCTGACGGATTTGTGAGATGGTAGCCATTATGGATGCAATAATTGGCCTTTCACATCATCCAATCATAAGGCAAGATGGCCGAGCGGTCTAAGGCGCTGTGTTCAGGTTCGATTTGAACTAGTAACGATTCGCAGTCTCGAAAGGGGCCTGGGTTCGAATCCCAGTCTTGTCAGCTATTTTTGCGTGGTACTGAGGTCACAGTGCTTCTTCATTTTTGCCGTTTTGGATGCCTTGCAGGACTCGGGAGCTCTCTTCTCCCTCTTGGGTATTTGACATGCGATACGATGGCTTGACCGATTAACCTTATCAAACCCAAATATTATGCTTCAATGCAACGTGCTGTCTATACGAATCAGAGAAGGCTGGGTTCACTTGGTCCATGTGACGGGTATTCGTATCTCCACAACACCTAATCTCATTGGTGCGCTTCCTCCGGGGATATCGGAGCCGGAGTGATATGCCGATCTCCCTTCGTTTTGAGACGTTCCCCGCAGACTCCCCGGTATCGCCAACGCTGTTCCTTGTTCTTCCCCGGATTTTCTTGCTGAGTTTATTCACGAATCCTACGACTCATGTCCCATTTTCGCCAACGATGCCGACCCTCGGTTGCGGCCCCGACCGATGTTTCCCTTACTTGGCCGGTAGGTTAGCTGTTTATAGCTAATGCCAAACCTGCATCCACTCAGGTCAACGTGAGCCGATCAAGGGTCGACATCTATAAAACAGCCGTTTTAACCTCACAACAGGAGAACTTTCCCTCAAGAGTCTCTAATTGATGCTTGCTCCCAACCATTGGGTCTTTAAGCCGTACCCAACTGCAACTGCACAAGGTCAACGCCATGTCTGATAAGCACGACAATGCTCCCAAGGAGCCTGAAAAGGCCGATGTACTCCATCGAGATCTCACCAACGAATCTGCACCAGCAGAGCTCGCTACCGAGATCGCCCATGAAGTTGAGAACCACAACTTCTCGCCATGGACGCCCGCTATGTTCCAGCTTTATGCTGTTCTTTTTGTAGCTTATTGCTGTGGCTGCCTCAACGGTTATGATGGTATGCTTGTGATCCATCCAGTACCATGTTTCTCTGCATGACTGACTGTTCTAATAGGTAGTCTGATGGGTGCACTGAACGGAATGGTTTCGTATCAACAAACCTTTGGCATGTAAGATTCTCGGTCAAGCCAAAACATAAACTCCACTGACCTTCATACAGGAAATCTGAAGGATCAGCTACTGGCATTGTTTTCATGATCTATAACGTTGGCAGCATTGCTGCAGCCCCGACTGTTCCTTTCACTACTGACCGTTTCGGACGACGCGCGGGAATGTTCACTGGTGCTGTTATCATCATCATCGGTACTTGTGTTCAGTGAGTAGTTCGCCTGCGTGACTAAAAGCTTCGCTAACAAGATGAAAAGGGCTACGGCAAAGGCGATGCCTCAATTCATGGGTGGTCGATTCTTGTTAGGCTTTGGTGTCTCTTACTGCTGCATTGCTGCTCCGACCTATGTCAGCGAGCTTGCTCATCCCAAGGTGAGCATCATTGCCACAACTATCGAAGATTTACTGACAAGAAGATAGTGGAGAGGTACCCTCACAGGTCTTTACAACTGCATGTGGTATGTATACCCAACAATTGACCCTTTCTTCTTCTCTGACCCTGTATAGGCCTGTTGGAGCCATCATCGCTGGCTGGGTGACTTATGGTAGCGCTTTCATCAACAACAATGACGGCTGGCGTATTCCCATTTGGATTCAATTAGTTACCTCCGGTATTGTGGCAGTCTTTGCCTTTTTCCTCCCCGAATCGGTAGGAGAACAATCCCGAAACCCCTACAGACCATCAACTAACAATCGACTACAGCCCCGATGGTTAATTGCCAACGACAAGCATGATGAAGCCGCTGCTATCCTCGCCAAGTATCACGGCGAAGGCTCTGTCGACCATCCCATCGTCCAGCTTCAGCTGAAGGAGATGATGGCTCAGATTTCATCCGAAACCGCTGACAATAGATGGTGGGACTTCAGTGAACTCTGGAACTCGCGCAACAACCGACGACGTCTCATCTGTGTGGTTGGAATGGCTATCATGGGTCAGGCATCCGGAAACTCGCTCTCCAGTTACTACCTTGTGGCTATGATGAAGACTGCTGGCATTACTGAAGAAAAAAAGGTTCTCGCCCTCAATGCTACCAACAGTGTTCTTGGTCTGCTTGGTTCGCTAGTTGGCGCCCGTCTGACCGATCGAGTTGGTCGTCGACCTCTTCTCATCTACAGTATTCTCTTCTGTTCCGTCATCTTTGCCGTTCTCACTGGAACATCCAAGATGGCCGTTGACGACAAATCCAACACAAACGCAGCGAACACCACGATCGCTTTTGTCTTCCTTTTCGGCGTTGTCTTTTCACTGGGGTGGACTGCTCAGCAGAGCATGTACATCGCAGAGACACTGACAACCTCTACCCGTGCCAAGGGAACAGCACTGGGTAACTGGGCGTCCAGCTGCATTTCTCTCGTTCTGGCATACTCATCAGGCCCGGCTTTCGAGAAGATTGGCTACTACTTCTACCTTGTCTTTGTGTTCTGGGACTTGGCCGAGGCTGCTTTCATCTACTTCTTCTTCCCCGAGACAAAGGATCGAACTCTTGAGGAACTTAGCGAGGTCTTTGATGCTCTTAACCCTGTCAAGAAGTCTCTGGAACCAAGGACCGCTGAGACTGTTCGGGCAACCATGAACCAGGCTGACTCCAAGGTTCTTGACGTCTAGACTGTGAACGGGATTGTGTAGAGAGTTATCACTATACATAGATAGAATCTCAATATTTCTTGACCTATAACACGACCGACTCTTCTCTTGTCCATCAGGCATAATTAAGTGACAAATAACAGTTCGTTATCCCAAGTTCGGTAGGCAAAAGAGCCCTTGAGCCCTGAACATTGATACAGAACAAATCTTCTCGTATCCAGGAGTTACAAACAATAGCGTACGCTGAGGTTGAGCCTGCCACTGAGATTTTCAATTACCTAATGGAAACGTATTCCGTATCAATGTTCAGTCTGTAACGTCTCTTTTGCCTAATACATAATCCAACTGATCTGTCACTGAGCTCCTTACGGTGTCTTTAACTTCTATACCATGGCTTTATGCTTCGCTATGCTTGATTCAATGAACAAGTTTAAACGGTGAATGAAGCATGTCGTTCCTCCGTTGATGGTCCGATGCAACAAATGCCAAGTAACGCAAGTGTCTCGGCCTAAATTTCCTTCGACAAGGGTCTGCTCGCACCCGGCTCCGACACCCCCGAGCTGTCACTCGTGATTCCCTCTTCGTTACCCCAGACATTCCCCGCTTCTGGGCAGGTCGATCATGTGAAGTGCCCACAAAGGCAGGTTCCATGAGAGTTCCAAGGTTCTGAAATTGGTGCGCATATTGAAGAAGCTGATGGAGGAAGTCGTTCTGTCGATCATGTAAACTTAAGTTCACTTTGCTAAGTACTCAATACTCAAACAATACAAGATGTCGACTATATGCGAGGTACCTGAGACCTGCATGAGGAGGACTTTTCATCTCTATACAATGGTCACGTACTGCAGACGCGGATCACTGAGCACATGGATATTTTCGGCTGCATCCGAGCATGCCAAATTGAGACGTTACACCGAGGTTGAAACTATAAGAAGCGGCCAAACTACTCTTCATGAGCTGAAGTTGATCGCAGTCTTCAAGCATTGTTGCTGAGTCCTACAGCGGTCTCCAAGCTCTTTTTCATGATGCCTCGATTCTTTTCAACCCTTCTTGCAGTGCTTGCAGCATGCAAAGCTCATGCTTCTCTAGATATCATCTCAGGAGCCACCTGGACCGCTGTGAGTAATTGTCTTTTGTCCGTCGGGGATGTTATTCTAACTCAATCTCAACTAGACCAACACTGGAGAGCATGTCCAAGCTCATGGCCACGGCTTGATGTGAGTATCCCGTCCTCAACTGTACGGCGGAAAACTGACCTTTACACAGCGAAGTTGATGGGACCTACTACATGATTGGCGAGGACAAGACGGACGGAACATTCTTCCAGAATGTGAACTGTTACTCCTCCACCGATCTCGTCGAATGGACCTACCGCGGCGCTCTCCTATCTCGTACTACCGAAGCAGGTGATCTCGGACCCAACCGCATCGTTGAAAGACCCAAAGTTATCTACAACGACGACACACGCAAGTATGTTCTGTACATGCACATTGATAGCTCAGACTACAAGGACGCTCGTGTTGGTGTTGCTACTGGTGATAGTGTCTGTGGCAAGTATACCTATCATCGAAGCTTCAGACCTCTTGGTAGGCAGAGTCGAGACATGGGACTTTTCAAGGATGATGATGGATCAGCATATCTCATGACTGAGGATGTAAGTGACATAGGTGATCTACTCATGCAAAGTACTTGGGCTGATATAAACTGAAGCGCGAGTTTGGAACACGAATCATGGCTCTGTCGGATGACTATCTCAATGTCACTGATATTACATACGAGTGGAAGTACTTCGCCGAATCTCCCGCTATGCTGAAGCAGAATGGCTACTACTTCATTTTCGGTTCTCATCTCACGGGATGGAATGCAAATGACAACGTAAAATCCCTCAACACTCTTTGAGAACTCGGAGGTTGTGCTAACACAAACAATAGGTTTACAGCTACGCCAAGTCCTTGTCCGGCCCATGGTCTGAATGGACTGAGTTCGCACCAATTGGATCAAAGACCTTCCAAAGCCAGACCAGTTACATCCAGCCTCTAGGTGACAACAATGCCATCTACATCGGTGATCGATGGGTCTCTACCAATCTAGCTGCCAGTACCTACGTCTGGCTTCCATTGAAGGTGGATGGCAACAAGGTCACGCTTGACTGGTACGACTCTTGGTCGCCTAACGTTGCAAAAGGAACCTGGTCTGAGACCAAGATGACCAAGCTCGAGGGCGAAAGTGCTGAGATGAAGAACGAAGCCAGGGTCATCTCTTGTAGCGAGTGCAGTGGCGGTCAAGCTGTCGGCTACATCGGAGGCGACAAGAAAGGAACCGTTACCTTCAAGAACATCAAGAGCTCCGGTGGTGTTGCTACCATCAACGTCAAGTACCGCAATGGTGATACCGGATCGCGGTTTGCAACTGTCTCTGTTAATGGAGAATCTCAGAAGTTGGCCTTCTTGTCGACCAGGCATCTTTCGGAGACTGGGCTGAGTCGAGGATTCTTTGACTTGAAGGAGGGATCGGACAACACCATCACCATTTCTAACAATGATGGATGGGGCCCAGATGTTGATGCTTTATTGCCACCGGCCGCGTAACTGAGCATGAATTACAGGGGCGGTTCTGATTTACAGTGTCGAGTTGGTCATGCGTGTATTATTGACTCTTATTTGTCAGAACTTGGAAGATTTATTGGACATCGTTGGACATGATTGCAGACCCATCTTTCCCGTGACAGGTTTACCCACCAGAAGATTGCAAGGAAAGAGTTTGCGAACTCAAGATGCGGGGTAATCGTGGAGTTGCAGACACAAGAGGTAAGCGTTGAGTTAGACACCGGCTTTTATGTCCAAACTCGGTCATAATTATACAGAAACTAATCAATTGCTCGTATAGTTGCAAGATTGATAACTCATATCCCTAGGCCTCTTGTTTCATGTGTAATGAGCGGGTCATTTGGCTTATCAAAGAATGAAAGGATTGAGATAACGCCATGTCCGTGACGTCCAAGATCGCAAACTCCTTCCGTCAGCCATCACTAAATATGGGTATTGGCATCCTAATTCCAATCACTATCCATGTATCGAATCATGATTGGCATTCCTGACTTGCACTCTATCTAGCCTGCATCGTAGGGACTGCAGTGGGTGCGATCATGGTCCAAGTATAAATATGCCTGACTTGGTCTGAGCATCACCAAGGAACACAGTATACAATACTACTTCGTTTGATCTGACTTTTGTAATTGAACTGCTAAAACCCAACTGCCCTCGTACTTTTTTAACATGGACCAACCCGTCAAAGTTGGTGCTGTCCAGGCTGAACCTGTCTGGCTTGACCTCGAAGGCAGTGTCGACAAAACAATCGCTCTGATCGAGAAGGCTGCCGCCGATGGAGTACAAGTTCTTGGTTTCCCCGAAGTCTGGATTCCTGGGTATCCATGGTATGATCATCATTTGTCAGCCAAGAAGGGTTCTGCTTCGTTACCCAAGGCGGACTGACAAGTTGTCTAGGCAGATGTGGACATCTCCCGTCATCAATAACGGGGGCTGGGTCCATGAATACATGGGCAATTCCATGCGTCGAGACTCTCCTCAGATGAAGCGTATCCAACAAGCCGTCAAGAAGGCCGGTATGTTGGTTGTCCTTGGGTACAGTGAGCGAGACGGAGCCAGCCTCTACATGGGGCAGTCTTTCATTGATCCAGACGGCGAGATCATTCATCACCGCCGAAAGATCAAGCCGACTCATGTGGAGCGAACAATCTGGGGAGAAGGTCAAGCTGAATCACTCAAAGTCGTCGTCGATTCCAAGTTCGGAAAGGTTGGCGCATTGAACTGCTGGGAACATCTCCAGCCGCTACTCCGATACAACGAATATGCGCAGGGTGTGCAGATTCATATTGCCAGTTGGCCAGCTGAGTTTGAGATGCCAGATCCCGAAAAGATAGCATGGCTATATCATGAAACCGGCGAGGCTAGTTATCGGGCGAGTCAGTTTATGGCCATCGAGGGAGCAACCTTCGTCGCCGTGAGTTCACAGATTCTGACTGAGAAGAATCTGGAAAGAAATGGGCTCACAGGCAATCCTGTCACCAAAACGGTAAGACCACTTCTTCGCAAAGACGTGCATAGTAGCTAATTACCTTTCAAGCCTGGTGGTGGTTTCTCTATGATCTTTGGACCAGATGGCCGACCACTTGCAGAACCTATCGGTGATGGAGAAGAGGGAATTTTGACGGCGGTGGTCAACTTGAGGGATATCGACAAACCCAAGGCATTCATTGACGTTGTTGGACATTATGCTCGGCCCGATTTACTGAGTCTCAAGGTCAACGAAAAGGTTGCGAAGCATGTTATCGTAGACTAGCAGAACCCGACAACCTGTATCTTTTTTGTTGTTTAGTTCGTTTCAGCATGTCTCATTCTTGGTAGAGGACGTTGCAGCTGTTGTTTCTTTGAGATATCCAATGCCAATGCCGTGCAAGTATAAACATCCGTTCCGCATCGTACATGTGATTATCCTGGTTAAAACATAGCGCTAGCTAATCCTGGATCGAGTTGCCTGTTTCGGTCCATTTGACGAATATGGCGATAGTTCGCGGATGACACATCCTCTGGACCCCGCTTACTGGATCGTTCTCCAACCCGTGAACGTCAACCTGCCAAGAGAATCAATCGATCCAAACGAATATTGAGCAGGTTTGCTCCTGGGCCAACCGCAAACATCTCAAGCTAGAACCAGTGCCGAGAAGTAGTGAGAAAATGACACATAGGCAAGGTTGTTGGACCTGCAAACGTAAGATGATATCCTCAATCTTCACTTCGTGACTGACCAAAACAGGACGCAAGATTGGATGTGATAGGTCAATTCCACATTGCAATAACTGCACTCGAACGCAGCGGGAGTGTCTTGGCTATGGACTCCAACTCCTTTGGCCAGATCGTCATGATGGAAGGCGGAGGAAAGGTGATCCGATTAATCATCGGCCACCAGTCAGTCAATCAGAAACAGCCGCTTACTATGGCAATTACTTCTTGAATACGTCTTTCGAGGATATGGATCTGGCTGCAACCGCCGATAACGGCCAATTCCTCATGAGGCTTACACATACACAACCTCAACGCAGCATTTCACTCCATGAGCCCATCCTTGGCCAGGATGGAATTCTTCTGAGCTATTGTATGTGAATAGCCCACAGTCACATTCATCATTCACTAATGAAAAGAGATGAGAGGGTTATTTCTCCCATGATCTCAACTACTCAAGTCCAGAATGGCTTTTGCTCGACACTGCTTCCGATGGCATTGTCAAGTCAAGACGCCTCAGCTCTTGCATTGCTAAATGCGATGATGGCGGTATCAATGATCCATCACTCAACCTCGGTAGCTGGTGCAATATCTTTTAAGTCGAAGGCGTTGCGGAACCTATCGGTCTCCCTCAAGACAAGTCCCGCCTGCGCAGCAACAAGTCAAGTCCAGCTAGCGGCAGTAATGATGCTCTGCGTTTACGATGCATGTATAAGCATAGCTTCCATGGAGAAACTCGGCTGACATGAGCAGGTCTTTGATAGAGAGGAAGGAAACTGGCATCTTCATCTAAGTGGAGCCAAGGAGATTGTGCGCAGACAATGCTTCATGGAGAAACACGACGCTGGCTCAGACTTTCTCCTCACGTGGTGGTTATACCATCATGTTTTGGCCGCCTTTAATCAACCGTCGTGGGGAAATTGTGACCAATCTCCTGATTCAGACCATGCCTCCCTTCTACGAGCTTTTAGTCGTGACAAGTCCCTCGTAACTAAACCCTACTGCTTGAGCTATCACCTTTCTAACTTTAGGTCAGATCGTGGGATCCTTGGGCTGCTCTGTTGAGGTTCTTGAGACCATCGACGACATCAACCGGATGCGCTTGTCTTCCAGCCAGCACGAGGCCAACACTTGGGCAGCTTCTTTAACACAACAAAGGTGCGATTTGGAAATGAAGCTTCGTTATATGCGACAGAGGCTCGACCCCATCGAGAGTTCAGATCGTCTGCGAGAACACCGCATTCTTGCCATCGCAGAACTGTATCGTCTCGCAACATTTCTTTACCTCTATCGCGTCCATCCCCTTGCTGAAGATGGTAGCACACGATCCATTTATTTACAACAGGCACTGAAAATCCTGGAGAGTTTGGAAGTTGCAACAAGTCCTTGGCCGATATTCGTCATCGCCTGTGAAGTTGGTGACCAGAAACGTGTGAACATACTTCACACGCTTGGCATGATGGATGATGTGAGAAACATCGGCAATATCAAGGTTCTACGGAGTATCATTGAAAGTATATGGAAGCAACAGGATCTTCGGAACACATCTCACACCGGTCAACGGATGGATTGGTTACAATTTGTCGAGTGCGAGGTTCCGGTCCCGTGGTTTATTTAGCCAACACGTCGGCTCATTTTATGATTATTAGGTCAACCGTCAGTACAACAGCCACATTAATGATACGTTATTCAACGGGAAACGTTTCCTTCTCGTCGTGCAGATCATACTAGAGTTCTCATACCAACAAGCACAGTTTCGGGATCAGGACAAGTGCCGAGGGCCACACAATGGTATCACATAGGCTGGACTGTAACGTCATGTGCTTATTGCTTTTGAGATTCACAAGTGCATTGCTACCTAGTTCAGAGGCAAGCTCATACTACTAGAGTAATCCTAGCTATGAAAATCTCCATTTGGTTTTAGGCATTCCTTTACTTGTTGCTAGCAGCTGCCCAGATTGGGTCACCTCCTTGATTGTAGAGCACAAGGTTGCCATCGTTCTGGATAACAAGAGTGGTTGTGTTGTTACCCTTGCCCGCGGCGGTATCCGTGTGCCAAGTTGCATTTCCAGTGCCGGAGTTGTCGCTAGAATTCATGTATTAGTTACAGCTCAACCGAGAGACTATGGCAAAACACTTACTAGATGACGAGGTTGCCGTCTTCTTGCATCTTGACGCCGTGGGTGTTCCATTCCTGCTCGGCGCTGCTCTGCCAGGCGCAGTACTCGCCGTGATAGACAGCAAGCTTGCCGTCGTCTTGCATGCGGCACTCGACAGTACCGTCCTCACTCCAGAGGCTCTTGCCCCTGAGGAGCCAGTCACCGTTGTTGAGTCTGTCGCCGCCCATCTTGTTTGAGTTTTGAGTTGCAAAAATGGTGCAGAGTAGAGATAAAGTGGTTATATGATTGAGAGAGGTTGAGGGTTGGATCCAAATTCCGAGAGGGATCAAAGATCCTTTTGTACCTGAAGAGTAGTCCATTTCTTCTTCTCGAAGATTCGTCCTTGAACTACCAGCGAGGAGGTCGATTTCATGCGTAGTGACGTGTAACTCAACCCCTCACCAAACTCACGAGATGGCGTACATACAGAAAGAAGTATTCCACTTGTGGTTTTCCCTGCAGATCCTGTGAGACACGGCAGAACAGATGTGCAATGCCCAGCAGGGCCAACCATGATCTCACCGAGTTGTTAGGCTGGATCAACAGTTGCATTCCGATGTGACGCAATTGCCCGGCTCTTTACCGTACACGATCCCAATCATAGCTGTTATGCAAGGAACATTTGTCCCTGTAACAGAGCTGAATGCCGTGAGGCGGAGCCAGCGACGATCCAATTGCAAACTCAGCAAGTCTGACCGCCCCATGTCTTCAGTGTTGTTTGGAAAGGATTTACACGGTACATGGGTTACACGGGCCGGCTCGTTGCGGATCTGTTGGACAAGAGGCTCCCGTTTGGATGTGATGATGTCTTGGCTCACGGAGTTGTAGGGCAGACAACTTGTGGCACTATTGGCTACCTATTTCAGCCCCTTGGATAATCTGGCTGTGATCGTCCGCTAGTAAGCAGCTGAAAGAAATGGATGAGGGGTAATGAGACAAAATCTCGGAAGCTCACTGATCAAGCTGTGCCTCTGTCTCAGTCTCGGCGCCAATAGCTCGAGGTTGGTTAGTTGCGAATAGCTCGAGACGCTACGTCATGAGAGCTATGTCTTTATGCATACCGCCATTCTTCTTATGGCAATTACCTAGCAATTAAGCTTCAGCCCAGCAAAGTTAGGGAATTAGATTAGTATGACCAAAATAGTAGATTAAATGGTATCTCATGCATCCGTATGCACTAATTAATACCCCAAGCATACCAAATCTTGAGGCAGATGAAGGGTCTGTTCCAGGGGACAATAATGCGAAAGTCAATTAATAATGCTCCAATGACAGACAACCCTTGGTGTTTGGTATAAGGTGGGTCGAGACAACGGGTTTCAGACAGCAGCTTCAGGAACAGCGACAGCAGAGAGGAGAGGCTGACAGTACGAGTCAAGACTGGGCATGGCCTAGATGCGGACGTTCATTTTGCGCGTGCAATATTACAGTCATGTTACAGCTTGCAGTGGATAAAGTCGAGCACTGAATCCTGATATAACACGACACGACACGTTAAGACACGCTGAGACACGTTTGGGCGCCCAAGTTGATGAGTCTCTGTGCCTGGTCTCTAACAACAGTGGGTCGTGTTTTAGGTGGAGCTGGCAGACGGTACTTTCAATAATCAGCTTATCAGTGGAGCTACACGTTGAGCCATCTTGCGAGTTTTTCCGTGGCCCCGTTGTCTGATGGGCTAGTACATCGCTACGGCTATACTTTAAAGCACAACATGCAAAAGGTACATCTCAAGCTCCGCCTCCACACGGAACCGAGCACGCTTGCTAGAGACGGTAGATACAGACCCAGCATGCGCGAATACATGATCTCTGATGAAACTCTTTGCAGTTTTCATACATTGAGGCTAAACTTGAAATTTCTCGGTTCTCCAAGTAGCTGCAGTAGTCGGGTCTTTTACTTGTCTCTGACTGATCTCTCAGCATTCACACGCTGTATTTGTGCTGGTGTCCACTAACTTGGCAGGCCCTGGTTCCAGTGAGCATGTCGCGCAGAACACCACCATTCACTCCATTCAGTGCTGCCCTGCTTGCGAAACATCATTAATATACCTACAGCTATCGAGTGCCAGCAAACATCGTACACCGGTAAAAGAAAAAGATGACAATTACGACGATGTTGTTCCTCCAATTAGGGCGGCTTCCCTGGAATGGGGGACTCTCCGGAGTGAACTATAGAGCTCTGGGAGGGCAAAAATATGGGTCGACTCATGTATTGTCAGACATACCCGGATAAGTCAGCGAACTTCCGTAGGCTAATGCATAAGTAATTCGACCCTTTTTTTTTTTTAATTAATTCCATCTAATCAATTATTAGTAGATTCTTGCCTTATCTGATTAGTGTGGAAGTGTGGCTGTGTCGGAACCTGAATTACTGGCAGACAATTGCGTGTACTATCAGTTGTTTTGACGCGGCGCGTTCATCCATGTAAGCTAGCTAAGATAGCCTGCCAAGTTGGTTATGGCGCCAGATTAGGGTCAATCTTAATACTAATTTCTAGTAGAGTAATCCTCCCGGGTTCAAGTCCTAGTCTTATTAAGAGTTTCTTTTACAAAAGTTTATTAGCTATATCTCTTTTATTATACTAACTTGAAGTTTTGCGTGTCATGAGATTTTATAGTTTTACTTGCCACGTCTCATGTTTTCTCAGTGCAATATGCCTTGTTTTCTTTTTATTGCTAATGAGAATTACACACAGGATGCCTACCCTAGGGCATCATACATGCAGGTAAGTTAGGATTACAATATAGAGCATGGCGCAATCCATAGTTATTCAGGCAATTTATATATAAGCTACAAGATATCTTCTTCCACAACCTTAACTTTTACCTTCATTCCCCAGCCATCTCGCCCTCCTATCCAGTTCTTCTTCTTACCAATCTTTTCCACTATATTCACATGATCCCTTAACGCCTTCTTCAGCTTGGCGGGATCGTTCTTCATTTTCTGTACAGATATCGTCAGCTGCACACCCTCCCCCTGTTTTTTATGCCCTAGATTCCAAGCCCATTCGGACGAGAGGACAATGCGAGGCTTGCTCTCATCAACATTCCCTGACGGAAAAAGGCGGCCGAGCAGGTATCCGACTCGACCAAGATATGCGGCCCACCACACCTCTTCTGGCGTAAGGATAGATCGGAGTGCCTCCTTGAACTGAGTCTCGCGCGGTGGAAGCTCTCCCATGTAACGCGATTCCAACATGAGAGCAAGCCTAGCTCGGTCTGCATGCGAGACCCCACGAGTAAAGGCAAGCAGTCCAGTGCTCGTGCTATACATTGCCGCCGTAGACGCTAGCTCCTTATCCATGATAGTGTGAACGTACATAATATTTGCGAATGCTCGTATGACGTGCTTGCTGATGGACTCTGGGAATTTGCGAGTACCGCCCTTGGAGGGCTCGGGAAAAGAAAACATGAGAAGGTTGTACAGGGCATCGACTGACTCAGGGGCGAAACGCTGGGTAGTGACCTCGAGCGGGTCCTGAGCTCTGATACTGGGTTCAAGCTCTCTGAATAGAAGCCCTTCTCGCACGCCCCCTTGACAGAAGTGCGCAAGCCGGATCCCATGCGGGATTGCATTAGATAGAGCGTTGATCAGGAACGCGACAGCTGGAACCTGTTTTCTCCTCCGATCCGAGACCCGGAAGACAGAATGGGCAGTCCGAGCAACTTCTTCCATTGCTTTTGTGTTCTCAAATCTGTCTTTCCCAACGGTGTAGCCATTAATGATGGAGATGGGATGAGGATTCTCGCCAGTCTGGCTCATGTATAGGAGCAAGTAGCCCCAACCTCGAAATCCGCCCCCAGAGAGATACAATGGAAATCCGCCATTCGTCTTCGCGTCCGCAACTAAGCTTTCAGGAATTCCGAGCCTTTTGTATGCATCCTCGAAATTCGTCGTCATCTCCTGGCGCAGCTTTGCCCGCGCTTTCTCCGCCTCGTGTTTCGATTTACCTCTTTTAAGGTCCTCCAAAGTCTTCGATAATGCTGCTGCCCCGTACGGAAAGCTTATTGACCCTTTGTCGCTAATACGGACGTTCCCGCCTTGTGATATGATCCAGGTAATCTGAGTGCTACCACCACCAAGGTCCATCATAAGCCCTCTGATATCAGAGAAGCCGCTTGCAACACCTAAAGAACCGATACGTCCTTCGTCTTCTTTAGGGAGCATATCCACAGTAAGCCCTGTAGCTGTATTGATTTTCTTTATGAACTCAGCAGAGTTGAGAGCAGCACGAGTTGCTTCAGTGGCGACAACGTGAATATTGGTCTCAGGAACGCCAAGGTCGGCACAGACCATCCTGAAACGATTCAGCGCAGCAATAACGTCGTCAATAGTGTCGGGTGGGATGGGTACTTGGTGGCCGGTCTCTGGGTCAAATTGCGCGTCGTAAAGTGATATATTGACACGATAAACATGGATTGTGGGAAGAATGCGAGAGAAAGGCGGGGATAGATCCGTGACCGAGAATCGGATCCCGTTACTGGTACAACTGTCAGCCTACATGCCAATAGTATCCATCTTTTCTAGACCCCTTTCATCATTACACTAAAAACCAAGGAACACCTTGTCGTCTTTCAGCTTCCTTCCAGGGCGTCACTTACCTCCCCATATCAACTATACCCCGTAGGTAAGTGCGATTCGCCGTTGGCAGTTCATCTCGAGGCCCGAAGTTGGAGGGGATAGGTGAATATGCATCCTCCATAATTTCAAAATCAGAGATAGAGAGATCCATTGTGAAGTGTGGCAAAACTTGAATTGAACAATTTTGGGGAGCTTGGTTGAAGGATGAGGAGTCGGTTAAGGCAATGACATAAACGATACAATGATTAATAATGCTGCGCGTGAATGGAAGTCAGGGTAGTAGGCAAATCGTAAGGACTCATAAAAGTGAATTTGCAGATGAGTGTTTGCAAAAACTGAGGGGTTGGATTACCTCTTTATTTCGAGCGTTCAATCGATGGCCTTATACAAGGTTGACCATCAGGTGCCGTTCAGCTGGGTTGGGTACGTACATGAATCTGAACGTTTCTCAAGGATGGGTGAAAGTCCTTTGATATGATTGGCTTAATTATGAGGTGGTGTGGGACACGACAGTCAAGGCATGGTGAGGAAGCATTAGCCAATGAAAATAGTCATTGATGCAACGATATTAATACCATTACGTTTTTTGTTATAAGAGTACCATCTGGACATGAAATTGCATAAGCTCATGGATAATGGCCTCGCTACGCCCTTATCCATCAAGCGGAAGAGGACCAGCACCCCCCTAGGATTTCATTCATGGCCAAAACTCTAAAGTAAGGCGTACTTTGAGCAGACGAAAGTGAACTACAAAACCCAAATTGGCTTGAGAACCTTATTGCTCCACGAAGCATGTAGCTTTTCCTTTTTGGCGGAAGTGCTGGCGGTCATCATGGATGGAGTAACACGCCCCTCCACCACGATACATGGTTACACAGTTTCTTCTGCAAAGTTCATACTGTCAGGGAATACATCACATCACAATGAATCTAGTTGGATAGACTTTGGTGGGCAGAAGACACTTTGAGCCCTGAACATTGACAAAGAACACATCCTTCCACAACACGAGGGCCATGTCATAATGAATCATTCTTGCCAGCGATAAGCAGCCACGTTATGGAAAAGCTCATGACTTTCAGAGTTACTACATACATATGCATTAACGCCTTAGTGCGGTGGTGAGGGTGAGCGAAAGCTGCCACTTGAACCCAAACAAGCTCAGGATGCCCATGAAGAATGCCAGGCGTGGAGGGTTGTAGACTCAATGATCAGATGGTCATCAGGAATCTCTTCTCTTGAGGGTGCTCTAGAGACAGGTCTGCCAGGCTTAAGCTCTTGTAGATACGATATCCAATACATTAGACAAGACATCCCCGTTACTCACAACCTAAATCTATCAGCAAGTCCTCTCCACACCAAAGCTGCCAACTGAATAACCTTTTTTTGGAAATACCCTACATTACGACACTTTCTACGCAGGCTTCTTTGATCATGCTCTGATAACTCCCCTGCCCTACCTACTACACTGATCAGCTACATCATCCTGTGGTAACGCAGCGTACGTAATAAAAGCCAGTATGGATGCGCATCAGAAAAAGTCTTCAGAAGCGACACAATGCGAAGTTGAGAACATCGGAAAGCTTTGTCAAAAAAGCCCATGCGGTCCGTTGACATCCCAAGATCCTATAAACATGTCTTCTACAAAGCAGGGACAGGAGTCGCAGGTTTCTGCCTTGCAGAAGCTGGGACTTCTTGACCAAGCGTTCAACCCATCTAGTCCATCTTTCGATTTCCAGGCTTGGTCCCAAGCACTTGTCAACTTGAGGAACCGATTGGGTATCCCAACTCCACCACGTTCCGGGTTCGCCTTCAAGAACTTGACTGTCTTGGGCAGCGGCCCTCCTGTCGAGCAGCAGGACACTGTCTGGACGCTACTAACCTTGCCGTTCTATTTCAGAGCTTGGTTTCGTCCGAAAGAAACCAAGATCATTCTCCGAGGCCTTGACGGCGTCGTGCACAAGGGGGAGCTACTCCTTGTTCTTGGGCGTCCCGGGAGTGGTTGCTCAACTTTTCTCAAGACAATCACGGGTGAGATGCATAGTCTGGAGCTTGACTCAACATCCATTCTCCATTACTCAGGTACGGCAAGGACCAACATCAGGAGGATCACAGCGTTAACTAAGGCGGCTAGGCATACCACACCAGATAATGGCTAGACGTTTCAAAGGCGAACTAATATACAATCAAGAGGTTGATGAACACCTCCCGTATTTGACAGTTGGACAGACTCTAGAGTTCGCCGCAGCTATGCGTACGCCACGGATTCGTCTCCCAGGAGTAACCCGAAAAGACAGGATTGGGCATGTTGTACAAGTCGTGCTGACTGTTTTTGGTCTGTCGCACACTAGAAACACGATTGTGGGAAACGATTATGTGCGAGGCGTCTCGGGCGGTGAAAGAAAGAGAGTCTCGATTGCCGAGACTGCCCTCTCTGAAGCTGCTATATCGGCATGGGATAATTCTACTCGAGGTCTAGATGCCGAGTCCGCCCTACACTTTGTTATCCGGCTGCGCAACCTTTCTGACCGTAAGGAAATCATAAATTGAATTTGTTGCAAAGAGTTGACTGCTAACCATGCGCACAGTAACCCAATCCTCCAATGCGGCGGCGATATACCAATCTTCGCAATCTATAGTTGACCTATTCGACAAGATCCTAGTCCTGTATGAAGGACGGGAAATCTTCTTCGGTCGTGCTGCATCAGCCTCAGCGTACTTTGAACGGATGGGATGGCAGCGTCATGCTAGACAAACATCAGGAGACTTCATGACCGCTATCACCAACCCAGCGCAAAGACTGGCCAAGCAAGGACACGAAAATTCAGTGCCCAGAACGCCTGAAGAATTCGAACAGTATTGGCGTGACTCGCCTGAATATGCTTCTCTGATGGTTGAGATTGAGCAGTATCAGAAGGATTTCTCTCAAAAGAACGATGTGACACAAAGACAATTTGACTCAATCCGCCATAAACTGAAAGCGAAGGGCATGTTGACAAGAGCTGCACAGACAGTCTCGTTTCCAATGCAGACCGCTCTTTGCGCAAAAAGATGTATGCAGCAGCTCTGGAACGATAAAGCCTCAACTTTTACAACACTGATTGGCGAAATCATTATTGCGCTTGTGGTGGGATCCATTTTCTATGGTACACCAGAAACCTCTGACGCCTTCTTTTCTTATGGATCCGTGCTCTTCTTCTCGGTACTTCTCAACGTCCTAATGTCTGTAACAGACACACATAACCTATACAAAGGCCGCTCAGTTGTCGCCAAACAAGCGTCTTATGCCTTTTATCGGCCGTCGGCTGATGCGCTCGCGAGTGTCCTGGTCGATACTCCCGTCAAATTTGTGGTCGCTGTCTTCTTCAATGTCATTCTCTACTTCCTCTCCGGCCTTGCGTCGACGGCGTCTCAGTTCTTTATTTTCTTCCTCTTCGTCTTCGTGACGACCTTGGCCATGTCTATGATATTCCGCACTATTGCTGCAGCAACCGCCACTCTGGCTCAGGCCATGGCAATTTCTGGCTTCCTCGTCCTTGCCCTGGTCACATACACTGGTTTCGTTCTTCCTGGTCCTTATATGCATCCGTGGTTCAAATGGATCTCGTATATCAACCCACTCTCTTACGCCTTCGAGGCATTGCTGGTCAACCAAGCACACGGGACCAACTATCCTTGCTCCAATCTCGTACCCCCTTACCAAGATCTCACAGGCAACACTTTTGTATGTCCAGTCCCCGGATCTGTGGCCGGGGAGTCTTACGTGAATGGGGACGCCTGGTTTGAGACAAGCTACGACTATAGCTACTCCCACTTGTGGCGCAACCTGGGAATTATTCTCGGATTCTTATTCTTCTTTCTGTTCACATATCTATTAGCTTCTGAGCTTAACGTGAACTCAAGTGTTGGCCACGAGGTCCCTGTCTTCCTGCGTGGTCGCCTTCCAACTATAATCGCGAAAGCCGACTCGAAACTCAAAGACAGATGTGACGTGGAGCGGCCGTTGGTGGTCACTAGTGCACCAACCGAGGCGGACGCTGGCAAAGCGATATCAATGCAACAAAATAGGGCAGCCTTTTCATGGCGAAAACTGAGTTTTGAAGTCACGATTAAAGGTGATTCAAGACGGCTCCTTGACGATGCATCTGGCTGGGTAAAACAAGGCTCTCTAGTAGCCTTGATGGGTGTATCAGGGGCGGGGAAAACGACGCTTCTGAATGCACTAGCCCAGAGATTACTTTCAGGCGATATAAATGGTGAATTCTATGTGGATGGGAAGCCGTTACCAGAGTCATTTCATAGCGATGTTGGCTATGTCCAGCAGCAAGACGTCCATCTCGAAACGTCTACTGTTCGTGAAGCCCTACGGTTCTCAGCAATGTTGAGGCAGCCTCATGATGTACCAAAAAGTCAAAAGCTTGAATTGGTAGAAGAAACGATTCATCTTCTTGGTATGGATGATTTTGCCGATGCTATTGTTGGATCGCCAGGCAAGGGGCTCAATGCCGAGCAGCGCAAGCGCCTGAGTATTGGTGTCGAGCTTGCCGGGAAACCATCCTTGCTCCTCTTTCTGGATGAACCTACTTCAGGACTCGATAGCCAGTCGTCCGAGGCAATCTTGACTTTACTCCAGAAATTAGCCGCGGGTGGTTTGGGTATCCTATGCACCATTCACCAGCCAAGCGCCATGCTATTTCAGAGATTCGATCGACTGTTGCTGATGGCGCGAGGCGGCAAGGTCGCTTACTTTGGAGATATCGGAGAGAACTCGGAGACTGTGCTTGGATACTTTGGTCACCGTGCCTCGAGGCGATGCAAGGATGCTGAGAATCCTGCCGAATATTTACTGGATGTGATAGGAAACACGAACGGCGACGAGCTTGACTGGCCTGGCCTCTGGGCTAGATCTACAGAGGCCAACCTAGTTTCAGCTGAGCTGGAACGTATTGTTACACAGTCTTCCTCCTCCAAAACACCACATGGCAATGACGTGGCTCAAGTCCGACAGCACGGCGCCTACCCAGTTCCTCTGGCCTCACAACTACCAATTGTTTTCATGAGAATCTTGCAGCAATATTGGCGATCGACAACCTACATTGCAAGCAAATTCATGCTGGGTATTGCAGGTACATTGTTTATCGGTTTCTCGTTTTTCCAGCCCGGTCAATCAATACTTGGCATACAGAACAGTATTTTCTCTATTCTTATGGTTTGCGCAATGTTCAGCAGTCTGGTCCAACAGGTAGGTAACAGATCAGCGGTACTGCCATGATAACGGTGATAAATAGCTGACACCGGACTACAGATAATGCCAAAATTTGTCATGCAGCGAACGATTTACCAAGTTCGTGAACAATACTCGAATATGTACTCGTGGGTTGTTCTCATCTTGGTCAACATTCTCGTCGAGATACCATACCATATCATCCTTGGCGTGATAGCCTTCGCGATATTTAACTACACGATTTTCGGCATTCGATCGTCTGAAGACCAGGGATTGGTTCTGTTATTTTTTATTTATTTTTACATCCTTGTCGGCACTTTTGCAGACATGGTAATTGCGCCCTTGCCCAACGCGACAACAGCCGGCCGAGTGACTACAGTGCTGTTCTCCATGATGATACTATTTGCTGGCGTCTTCCAAACCCCCACAGCTCTGCCAGGCTTCTGGATGTTTATGTATCGCGTCTCGCCCATGACATATCTCGTTGGCGGTGTCGCTGTTTCGGGGCTTTCGGGGGATGCAATCATCTGTTCACAGGCCGAGCTTGCCGTCTTCCAGCCCCCCGCCGGTGAGACTTGTGGATCTTACATGCAACCATATCTTGAGCAAGGTGCTTTGGGGACACTGCTGAATCCGGATGCTACTAGCGATTGCTCCTATTGTCCTCTAAAGTATACCGATCAGATCCTGGCTCGTTCCGGTATGTATTATCATGACAGATGGCGGGACTGGGCGCTCGGCTTTGCTTATATAACCTTTAATATCGCTGCTGCGTTTTCTTTCTACGCCTTATTCAGATTGGGAGTTTGGGTTGGGGGGCTTAAAAAGGTCGCCCAAATGTTTCGAAGAAAGAGGGGACGCCAAACCGAGGTTTAAATAGTTGTATTGATGTCAGGCTATCGTGGGGATTTGAGCATTATTCGTTTTCCAGGCATGCAGTCCTGGTGCTTTATTTACTTGTAGTTCTTATTTGATCGTTCCCAAAGTCTGTTAACGAAATTGAGACAGGTCTTAAGAGTGTAATAAAGAATGCCGTTTGTTAATATGCCGAGTTAGGGTTTGGGTTTAGTCGCTGTTTCAATTTCGTCAAACTTGGACAGATACAAACATATGAGCATATAGATGCTCAAGAAGAGTGAGAAATTCGGAAAACCACTTTAATATTCCGTGAATCCTTTATCAAAATCCCATGTATCATCGCCACTTTGAAGTACAACCCTTTCTCTCCAAGTCTTTATAGTACCGTCCCTCCGGGAGCGACATGGTTGAACCATTTCCAAGCTGCCATCTCCTCACTGCTAGTAACGACCCTTGAAGTCTATCCATCAGTCTGTCCAGAAGCCATTCGCTCTCTTCCTGGGCCCCTAGTAAAGGGCTTTGATTGCCTACCCATGACCATTTGCCGCTTTCTGAGACATCTTCGTTAACATCCTGGCGATATTTCCCCAGGTTTACTTTGCAGTGTGTCTCTGGACTGTGTTCATCTTCCCCAATAAGTTTGAGATACCAGGCCCATTGTTCGAAAGTATAATGATGTGCTTTAGACTCCTCCAGGTGGTTAATGAGGACTCTAATCTCAGACATGAGGAGAAGTTGGAAATCGATCCCCGTGGGAAGGTTATCAATGGTACTATGCATGAGGGATGTGGACAGTGGGTGAAGATGACTGTTTCGTGGGCCTGAGATCGCTGAACCGCGTTGGCTGGCAACAGAAGCACCGACTAAGTTTCCACCATCATTCAGGACCGAGCTTCTTTGAAACTTTATCGTGGTCGCAGCTGATCGTTGATCAATGTTTTCCCAAGATGCCGCCGAATTTAGAGATCCAGTGCCTTTGTCCCGGAAAGCTTTCCCAAGTGTAATCTTGTTAACAAGGCACTTTACATTCCCAACAAACCCCCTGTCATTCGGCAAGATCGTAGCACCTCCAACCAAAATAGTCACGTCTCGAATAACCCTCACCACAGTATCACTGGCATTCGATATAAGAATCGTCATAGTCGGCAGAGCTAACAGAGACCAAAACACATAGAATGCTCTCCCCGCATTAGATACTGGCGTAAAATCACCGTACCCGATAGTTGTCCAGGCCACGAAGCAGAAATAAAACGCATCAAAGTATGACCAGCCTTGGTAGGCCTGCTCAGCTTTTTGAAAGACGCAAGCGCCTACTGACCATAGAATGAGCCATAAAAATGTGGAGATGACCATTGCCACCCATCTTCTGCGCGTGGAGGACTTGGCCTGTATTCTTCGCATCAACTGAAATTCAGCTTTGCGGCGCTCGAACTCGCTTTGTCGTGATTCAGTAGAATGTGCGAGAGAAGTCTGGAAGCCTTCGTGAATCGGGACAAAGGTCTTGTTGTCACCGTTGAGGAGCATCTTCCGAATAATCTTGCCTCGTTCCCTGTCGTCTATTCTCGCCCCAACGCATCGTCTTCCATGTTCAAGGACCAACTTCCGTACTGAGCTGATGACCAAGCCCAGGGATATAATACCAGATAGGGCAAAAGGTATCAAGAGTGCTCTACCAAGGTCTGTGGTAGGGTAATAATCCCCAAAGCCAACAGTGAAAAGAGTAACGACGGTCCAGTAAACAGCATCGAGGTAGTTCCAGGATTCAATCTCGGAGAAGATATAGGCGCCAAGGAGGAGATATATAAGGAGTAGAATACTTTGAAGCATTAAGGTGCGTTGACTTGAGGTTAACAATAGCTCCTTGCGGTAATGATGCGTACAAGCGCCCCAGAAGGTGATAGTAAGAAGGAAAGCGTCAACAAAATAGAGGATTGCGGCCCACATGCCGTAGTAGAAGGACTGAGACCATATAACCTCGTCATTAGAGAATCCTTTGTCTTTAAAAGGCCGAGCGGCAGTAGCGCTTAGAACGATGCGACAAATGGAAGACGCATACCTATTTGGCCATGTCAGCTTACACTCGATGCTAAGTTGTTTCTATTACCATCCAATTATCGTGATTGGCAGGGCGAGACTAAAACGGACCCGTCTCGCCATGTTGAGAAGAAGGAAGAGATTCGCCAAGATACCGACAAAGAGCTGGATAGCCTCGATTATCAACAACCTAT
Source organism: Fusarium sp. NRRL 53497 (assembly GCA_013184445.1). Classification (NCBI taxonomy): domain Eukaryota; kingdom Fungi; phylum Ascomycota; class Sordariomycetes; order Hypocreales; family Nectriaceae; genus Fusarium; species Fusarium sp. NRRL 53497. The sequence continues at coordinate 43,918 of JABCJZ010000381.1, read as the reverse complement.
ATGTAGAGAGTTAGAGATGACTCATTATTTGAACTAGCCGAGATATTGCCAGGGCCTACCATGGTGGATCCGGGATATAAACGGCGTTCTGGATATCTCCCGTAGGGGCGAGGTTTTGTCGCCACGGCTCAACCAATGAACATAGACTAAACGCGGAAGCGACAGGACCCAGAGTGCCCGCGATCATAGGAAATGCCTTTGAGAGAAACCACCATCGACTAGATCCGATAGAACGGCAAGTGTTAGTGACGGTCCATCTACCACGGGCTGTTGAGTCGGGGACCTACCTGGGTTCATGAGAAACATCGCCATTGTGCTCCTGGTTTATATGGGGAGTATTGCTCGTGACAGACTGGGCGTGTTGATTTAGGTTTTCTTTGTCGTTGAGAGCCATTACGTCCCATCACTTTGCCAACCTTTAACCATAAAAAAGACAAATTTCAAGCGCAAATCTCTAGAGTAGTTGAGCTGAGTAGATTCGGTGATGTTCAAAGTGCAGAGGTATTCACTGTAACGGGACAGTAGTGATAAACTTTAGCAGTGTATGAAGTGACAAACTGGCTACCCTAGCTTTATTGGCGGAAATACCCTTATGGCCTTAGTCATGTTGGGGCTATACGTGTGACTCGTAAGCTCACCAGTTTATGACTAAGGTGGTGTCTCAATTATCACAATTGATGAGACTTTTGACCAGCAGGCTCTTATTGCCATCAAAGCATCTACGTTGCTACATTTCCAGGGGTCTTTCTCGCGTTGGCTAGTTTGACCTAATGTTCCAACTGATTTGGAAATAGAGAGACCACATGCATACCGCCCAAAGAAAATATGGGCCTTGACACCAGTACCCAGTCTCCCTTTCATAGCAAATGCAAACTGCGGCATGGAGTGCCGGGTCAGCCATCAACCTGCCTCAAGACAATAACCTGAGAAATAAATAAACTTTACAATAATCTTGCCAACATACATTAGTTACTGTGCCTAGTTCAGATATAGCCACGAGTCTTTCACAGTATCGGTGGAGAGATTACAAGCAGGATCTAGAAACAGTGTGTTACAGTGCATTACCAAAATCTCTCGTAGTGTCAAGATGCACAAGCGCTTCTTGAGCCACAAACGCAATACTAACCACCAGGAAGTATCAATGCGGATTAGTGTCTTAGAATAACAAGATGGTGTTGATCTCCCGTCAGGCTATGGCGATCTGGATCCCTTGTTTGGACAAGGCAGAGTCCCATGGACCACTTCCGCTCCTAAACGGACATGCCAGTATACCGTGTAATTATTCTTGATGTGCTTTTGTTAAGTAATTACATCATTATCGTAGCTCGCTTAACTCCTCTTAACCGGTACCACTTCCGCTCCCGAACGGACACGCCAGTGTATCTCTTTGAGCGGCACAAGGCGTCAAGGTGGCCGCGACAGGGGTAATAGGCCAATTAGAATAAGTTAATTATCTAATACAGGTTAGCTCATATTCTTTATACTGTAATAGAAGTAGACCGGTTACAGAGGAATACAGCCCTCTTGGAGATAGCTTCACCCAAATCTTGTAACCTTCTTGTACGTGGGGTCAAGTGGGTCAAGTGACCTGTTGACGCCTTGTGCCGCTCAAAGAGATAGTACCATGTAATTGTTCTTGATATACTTTTGTTGAGTAATCACATTATTATTGTAGCCCGCTTAACTCCCCTTAACCGATGCCATATTGTGCATTTAAACTTTGAAAATTCCCCTCGCTAATTGTTGGTACAAGCCTCGATCGGCCGCTGATGGGTACCGTCCCACTGGGCCGCTACTGCCTACCCACCACCATCGATAAAGTTGATTTAGATTGGTATTATCATCTGACACATCTTCAGCAGATTAGGAATGGGAGAGAGGATCGGTCTAGACCGTGGTGAGGAGTCAAACGAGAAAGCATCCTCGAAGTTCTGACATTTTGGTGATGAACCCCGTAACCGAAAGCATATGTACGACTGAGAAGGTGTACAGTAGCCCGTAGTGCCGGAGTTAATGTTACAACCTGCTCATGCTCAGTCTTGATATCCTTAAAAGCAATACTCCAAACTATATTAAGCACCTCTTTTCTTCAACGACAGTTGCCTCAATACAACATGCTCAAATTGTCGCTAGCTTTTGTGCCGACTCTTGAACAATCGCCCCTCTTATCATCATAGTCTGGAACTCGTCAGCGCCATGGCCACTCGGGAGCTCCTCATCATTATTCTAAACCACACCAACGAAGAACTCAACACCGAACCTGAATGGCCAGCCCTCACCCACGGCCACTTTGAGAAAGCCCCCGACCTTCCCCCGCCGCAAACAATACTTGCCGGCGAGAGCGGCATGTTGCGCTGCAAATCGAGCCACTTGGGCAGCAGGGTCGAGGGTTCAATTACCTACCGCATCTGCGGGTTCGGGCCAAGGAACGAGGTGACCTTTATGTGGAGCGTGCCGTATGTTGGGGTGAATAGGTTTAGTGCTGCTTCTGCAGTCCCTGATTTTACAGTTAATATCTTGGGGGGGCGGGGCCATCAGGCTGTTGTTGTCTTCGTATTTGGTGAGTCAGCCCGTTACGGGAAAAGCGGGAGCTTAATAACACTGTCAGAACCAAGTCAAAAGCCAAACCGAGGGCTGGAAGATGGCGTGTTAGCTGCTGTCACTAAATATCCTTTGGAGTGTGCCGAGGGCCCACTGAGTGGCTTTAACCACCATTAGATGAATGCAATGTCTTGTCTTAGGTGGAAATTTACATGTGATGTGATAATAGGACGTGTTGTTGGCTAAATGAGACAACTGGATTGGTAGCACACCACCAAGATTTAGTTAGTTTGGGTGGCTTGGCCTGAAAGCCCTGGTTTAATCGGACATGAACTTTATCGGATTTCGAAATGGTGTATGTCACACCAAGTCATACAACAACGTGGGGTAGAAGCCAGCGAATATGAATGCGTAACTATGACAAAACATTGCGGGATGACAAACTTTAGCTGTCCTCGCATGCATCGAATGAGAATATCATTTGGCCATGGGGGGGGTTGGGCCTACTCTCACCCCTAGCATTGTTGTGTCTTGTCAAATATACTGTTGCCCTTTTCATTCACATTAACCACCGATTGCACGAAACTTGTGAAATCAGACAGTGCCAGGCTTTGTAACTGTTCGCGATGTTGTCTTTCGCTCAATTGATCCAATTCGTAGTGTCGATGGCCTCGTCCGCCTGTAAGTCATTACCCCATAATCAAGACTGAGCCACGACTTAACTTGCGACTTAGTCGCACACACTGCAATCGCCAATTCCGAAGTTTCACCACTTATTCATCAGAGAGCTTTCCCAAATGCCCCTGATGGCTACGCCCCAGGCCAAGTCTCATGCCCAGAAACACGGCCTGTTATCCGTCAGGCAACGAACTTATCAACCGACGAAACAACATGGCTGAAACTTCGCGATAATAACACCCTCCCAGCGCTAAAAGGCGTCCTTAAACGATTCAATATCAGCAATATTGACACTGACGCGTATCTGGACGGCATCGTAAATGATGCCGGCACTTTGCCAAGAATTGCCATCGCCATCTCAGGCGGGGGCTATAGAGCCATGATGAACGGTGCTGGTGCCATCGCCGCGTTTGATAACCGAACCACTAGTTCCAACGACGGCGGCCATCTTGGCGGTATTCTCCAGGCTGCGACATACCTTAGTGGTCTGTCCGGGGGAAGCTGGGTAGTAGGAAGTCTGTATGTGCAGAACTTCACGTCAGTCGAGTCCATCGTCTCTGCGTCTGGTGGCTTCCTATCGACGCTTTGGCAGTTCGATGACTCCATTATTGAAGGTTTGTTGGAGCTGGATTTCTGATTGTGGACGCTTTGGCTAACATGATTGTATAGGGCCAGCAGATTTATCGGTAACGAAATATTATCGCGAGCTATACCAGGATGTGAAGGATAAGGTCGAGGCGGGATACAATAAGAGCATTACCGATTATTGGGGAAGAGCTTTGTCATACCAGCTCGTCAATGCAAGCGATGGAGGACCAGGTATGTCTTCCTCTCACTTGTCTGTCGACGTAGGAAGCTAACATCGTTTAGCATATACTTTCTCATCAATTGCAAACCAGACCGACTTCTCCGACGCACAAACACCTATGCCCCTCATCGTTGCAATTGAACGAACAACAGGCCAAGTTCAAATCGCCACCAATTCCACCATCGTCGAGTTCAACCCCTGGGAAATGGGATCTTATGACCCTAGCCTTTCTGCATTTGCCCCTCTAAAATACGTCGGCTCAGCCTTTAACAATGGTACCATCAAGCGAGGCAGCCAATGCATCGCTGGCGTCGATAACGCTGGATTCGTCATGGGAACATCCTCATCGCTGTTCAACCAGGCTTTTCTCCAGATTGGCAAGGCCGAAAAAGTTCCAGACTTTTTGCTTAATGCCATCAACGAGACCTTGGCGGATATTGGCGATGAAAACAGAGATATCGCTAATTGGCCTAATCCCTTCTATAAATACAACCCCGGGAATAATTCGAACGCTAATACCACGATTTTCACGCTTGTGGACGGTGGAGAGGACTTGCAAAACATCCCCTTGCATCCACTGCTTTTATCAGACCGAAATGTCGATGTCATCTTTGCTGTTGACGGATCCGCTGACACAAAGACTCGATGGCCAAATGGCACAGCCCTCGTGGCGACGTATCAAAGGTCCAAGAAAAACACATCACCACAGAATAACAAATTCCCAAAAGTTCCAGACCAGAACACCTTCGTCAATCTGGGTCTTAACAAACGTCCGACCTTCTTCGGCTGCGATGACTCATCTGGTCCATTGATCGTGTACCTAGCCAACGCGCCATATACAACTCAGTCGAACTTCACAACATTTCAACTCGAGTACAGCGACACTGAGAGGAATGGCATTATTCAGAATGGATATAATGTCGCGACTATGGGGAATGGCACGGTTGACAAGGATTGGGCTGCTTGTGTCGGGTGTGCGGTGTTGGCAAGGAGCTTTGTTCGTACAAAGACTGATTTACCATCGCAATGTGAGGATTGTTTTAAGAGGTATTGTTGGAATGGGACGGTGAATGAGACGGTGCCGGGGACTTATGAGCCGGATCTGATTATTACGAGTGGTGTGGGGCACATTGTACCGTTGATGGTGGTGGTGGGAGTTACTCTATTGGTTAATCTGATGCTTCTGTACATGTGATTTTAGCAGTAGAGATTGACTCAATGGATACTGTCACAATGGCTCTGATAAATTTTGTAATGATTTTGTGTGAGACTAAATCTGAGATACTCAAAATTACCGGCATGTTAGCCATCCAAGCATACTTGGTCCATAATTCAATCTGTTGGACCTGTCATTCCACCAAAATTACGAGCTGGTAGTGGTATCTTCCGTCAAACACGAAAATATACTCAGCTATTGTCTTCGCCCTGTCTAGACCGTAACAGCCACTGTGGTCTAGACATTATTTGCGTTATCACTCTGCGGTTCTACACTTCGATGATAGCCATTGACCCGAGGGTCAGGTCTTCAGTGTAAGACCCGTTAGTCCAGCGTCTAAATGTCACAATGATTCGTATCCAGGAGGACTTACTTTGTAAGTTTCTCAGCGTGATGTTTGATGTCGTGCTTTGTCTCGTCGAGCTTGATATACGTTTTAAAGACGTATACGCCCTAAATTTCGTTGCCTTAGCTTGTTCAGCTATCCGTAAAATCGGTAATGACTCACAAGAATGCCACTCAGAAGATGGAGGAACCACGCGATGAATGAAAAGGCCAATACCGTCCTCCACGGCGAACAACCCGCGTCGCTGACGTGCACTGTCCCAACGGGCCCAACTCGCCAGAAACGACCCCAATAATAGCCCCAATAGTCATAGTACCAACTAGCAGTACAGGTATGACGACCCGTTCTCTAAGCAACGCAAATACCGCGTAATTAGTAAATAATCTTGGGTATCACAAAGGGAGTAGTAACATACCGTTTGAAGCAAGCAATATGCCACGAGCCACATAACAAACAGGACAAAGTCAACCGGAAAGCCCAAAAACATATGTTTAAACGGCGGGCAGAAAAAGATGGAGTACATAATACCAAGACATGCGACGACGATAGTGTAGATAATGCGTCCATCGATATGCACCTGCGCGATGCCTGCAAGATAGCAGAAACGCGAGACAATACCGAGGACGATTACTGCACAGGAAAGTTCAGCAAGACGCAGAAGAACGGAAACAACTTTGTGCGCACTGCCGGTTTCTTTCATTTTTGCGGTGGTTGAGAATTTGATGTTGTGGGCTGGGTTACTTCAGTCTACCACTCAGATCAAGATGAAAATGCAAAGCGAAAAGTGCAGTATATACTTCAGAAGAAATGTAACCATTACGCAATCACATTATCTACTGGTCTTTTCATCTCGCCCAATCCACGGGCTGTCATATCATCTGACAAACGGCATTAGCCGCCAGAGATTTGTATGTCATCGACAGATGAGCAGATGGTGTGCAATTAAAGTCTAATCTCTTCTGATAACACGTTATTACCGGTTCTTGACAGAAACTTTAAATCGCCAGTGAATTAATATTGAGTCATTGGCGGCTTACGGCCGTAGTGCGGGGTTGTCTGCTATTCCCATTCTGGTACCACGAATTTAAATTGATGTGGTAACACAAAAGGTCGAGACCAACCATGTGACGCTTGGTAATTACGAGGAGCGTGGTGTAATTGCATGCACTGCTCGTATAGTGATTTCATTCGAGACCAGGAATCATGGACTGGTTTCATGTTAGCCAGTGACGTGGACATGTCAATCAGGACATTAATGATTGGGCGACGCTTTGCATGTTGACGAAACAACGGCTGAGAGATGGGATCCCATCTTTGAGAAGGTTGACTCCAGAGCTTATTCCCTCACACCCAGAGAGTAAACGGCGTCTGAGGGTCCAGCATGCCATCCCTAGCGTGCTATCAACAGCCTTGCGACAGGGGCGTTCATTAATACATACAAGGGTTCAACATGGTAATCCGGGACTCTCGAGGAGATTCTCTTTCCGTGCAACACATTATCCGGTGAAATGGAATATGAGAGGCTTTGGCTTGGGGCATTGAGCAACGTCAAAGACATCGCACCATTAGTGTCAGGTTTTATCCTCAGAGATCTAAGTCCATCATCGCCTTCATACAGACATGATACTTCTGAGACCGCACACGCCCTCTGCCGCTCTCAGCTTCGGTCTTCAGCCTGTCAATCATCCCCCCTTTGAATCCCATCTCAACCAACATTGCTTAGTGTCCTGTGAGATCCTCTTGCCTCCAACCTCAGACATTCATTCCGTCCCCCCAGTAGCGGGCTCTCTTTCTTGCGCCCCGGGTTTTCTATTTTGACCTCTTCATAAGAGACTCCTTATTATTTTGTGCTTTCAGCCACCTGACCTTTCCAGGTCACCTTCGTCGTTATTACTGGAATGATGCTTAGTAATTTGCGACTTGTTGCCAATCAGAAAGAAGGTAAGCTTGACAAGCGAATTGTGTGTCGGATACCAATTATCATGACCTTTGATGCTTCATGAGCAATAATCTCTCCATCTATTTCTCCTATATAAAGAATGAGAATACTGTGTACCTGATTCTGCATTATGTTATTGCAATTGAGCGCTTTGAGGGCCTTCGTAGTTACGAAAACAAATGTGTGTTGGCTGTGACCCTTACGAAGGGTCTGATTCAAGAAGTAATTCAGACCCGACCACACAGAACTCCATGATACGTGTAGGATTTCCATTTCGAATCCGAATCCGATCCTATATTCTCTTGAAACTTCTCAAACAAATCACGGGGGTGAATACAGATGCTGGACCTCATAAGCATCGGATTCTATTTCTTCAACCTTTCGAGCTTTTGGTCAAATATGCGGGTGATATCGAGCGATATCTAGACGATAATCGGCACCTCCTCAGTGAGTAGACCACCCAGACTGACTCACAAACTAAGATCTAACCCTGTACAGACGGGTCATTAGCATCGCCGAATGATGTGAATGCGAAAACCACCGTCCCTAACGATATTGAAACCCCAGAGGCCTTGAACGAGCTTCAGGTCCTTCATAACCGTGCAATAGAGCAGCATCTAAAACCCAAGATCGAGATTTCCAGGAGCTACGGTAACTTAACTAAGGGTGATAGAATCGCATTCAATGATCTATGGTATCTTTTCCGGGTAGGCAGAGAGGTGCGCACATCAGGAAAGAGCCAAATCCAGCTATACGACTCCCACCTTAAACAACAATAAGCGCGACATCACGCTCACACTATAACTAGATACAGAGTTTCTAGTGTCACCGGGGGGCGTCCTTCTTTGTCCTCGGCCCGTCCCCGCAGTGGTCTTCCCAATGACAACCGTGATGAATTGCCAGCTACACGTCTTAGCGACCAGGGGTATACGGCGGGTTCTTTTACCATTACCTGTCTGTGGATCGGTTTTGATGAACAACATTTTGGTCCAACTTACAAGCACGTCATTATCCAGCCTTATAGTGATGGAAAGCCATTTCAAACCCTCCCTGTATATCCCATCGACATTGATCTAGAGAAGGATAAAACCCTTAGTCGACTGGAAGAAAGAGGCAAAAAGTTCATGCGACTATCCAATCCTGCACAACCAGCGCACAAGAAGTATAAGTGCATGACTGTAGATAGGCGTCCCGAGAAGGTACTGAACAACAAAAGCATGCAGTGATGTCTCGCCCTTTCTGTGTGCTAACGGCTGGTCCCAGGTCGAATCAAAGATTATAATCGACTTTCGGCTCGCACTCATTGAGAAGCCGGAGAATAGCCTGAACATTATATCTAAGCCCACTGCTCTTGCTGACGACACTCATGAACTTTACGATGATTTGCTCTGCTATCTGTGTTGCCTTATCATGGGCTGCTGCGGAATCGACTGGATCCACCAAGACTATGAGATTGATGAGATGGAGCGTGACGGATTCCGGAACAACAAATCATTATTCGAAACAGATACAGCTTCGGATACCCTCACCTCTTCCCACAAAAAGCTTCTTCCACCGCGTGTCTTTGGCTTTGTGCTCCGCAGTCGCCGCTGGGCGACATTCGACATTGATCTCATCGATGAGCGCGAGGCTGGAGACAACAAAGAGCCCAGGAATCATCTCGTAATTGATGACGATATCAAAAGGACAATCTTAGCGTTGGTGAAGAATCATGAAAGGCTGCGGGAATCACATAGAAAGAGGACTGACAGCGGCCTTGCCTCTGTTGATCTGATTCAGGCCAAAGGCAGAGGACTAATCATGCTACTCCATGGCGAGCCTGGGGTGGGAAAGTCAAGCACTGCTGAATGTGTAGCCGAGTACACGAAAAGACCTTTATTTCCTATCACATGTGGCGACGTTGACGATAACGCAATGTCGGTCGAGACAAACCTTGAGAAGGATTTCCAGCTCGTCCACAAATGGGGCTGTGTCCTTCAACTCGACGAAGCCGAGTGAGTTATTTCTTCCATTACAAAAATTGAAAATATCAAATAGCTGCAGTCTGGGGCACTGAGAGCCTTGATGCCCGCATTAACTTCTGGTTTAATGCCTCAAAACAAGCACTTACTTGATTTAGTTGGAGAAGAGGATATGGTCTTCTGCTTCTAGCAATGAAGAATCAGGAAGGCTTCTTATACCCCAGCAAGATAAGGTTGGCTGCCGAGTCATTATGTAGGTTTGTTGGGAGGAAACTGAGAGAATTAACTGGAAAGGCATTGTATATGATGCCTAAAGTGTATAACATATATAGTTTTTTAGTTGTGTCATCTTGATCGATCACAGATCGATAAGGTTACTCAGAACAATTGATTTCCACAGCATATTTCTCAGCAAACGAACAAGTAATGACATCACAAGGAATGCACTTGTCTCTGGTAAGTGGCATACAGTCCCACCACAGCAACAATTATATGTCAAGATGGCGAGCTTACTTGTCCGGTGTTTCTTCGCACGCTCGAATTCTATAGTGTAAGATCCATCTATGCGCCCAGTCATTTCGAATCTCCAATCACTGACGGACTTCAAGGGGATCTTGTTCCTTACTACTAACAGAGCCGGCAACATTGACCGTGCCTTCAAGTCTCGCACCCACCTGAGTTTGTACTACCCCAGCCTTGACAAAGATAGAACCCTCAAAATCTGGACAAACAACTTGGAGTTGCTGAAGAAGGAATTCGGGAAGGAGGGGAGAAACCTATCTTTTCTTGACTAAGAGATTTTGCATTTCGCAGGAAAGCACTTCGACATGCTCCGTGAGAAGAATCTACTGGTTTGGAATGGCAGGTGAGTCCCCTTGACAATCCATTCTCTCTTGCTTTTCATATTATCCCCATGAGTCTATAATTCCAGGGCTGACATAGACTCGTTGCCTATCAAAAGACAGATACGTAATGCTTTCCAGACCGCCATCGCCATCGCAAACAATGAGGGCCAGAATACGGCCCTAGGCGCTAAGCACTTCCTACAGGTGGCCGAGATTTCTTGGCGCTTTGATAGGTACCTGCAAGACATCTATCACGGCACAAGTGATGCCCAGCTTGCACGTGAGTCGGGAAGTCGCTATGACGACTTCTTTCGCCAACCTGGGTTTCAGCCGGGCATGGTTCCGACTGGGGCTGTTCAAGGAGCACCAGTGCCGATATCTTGCGGTAGTGGGAGATATGGTGACCCGCCATCTAGAAAGCTACAGCGGCCAGGAGATGATGATGGCTATGGGGACGAAGACTGTTTGTTCAATACTGCCGAATCTGAGGGCCATTCTAGTGAGTTTGAGCTTTCGTGAATTTGAATCCAATATGATTGGAGGTCGTCAAAATAAAAGGCTTAAGAAGAGCGGTTATTGGGGGAGGATAGTTATATACTATGTCTGGAATTGACTGAATGTTGAAAAAGACTAATTCCAAAATCTAAGTAACAGACAAAACAGTTTCGGCGCTCTGTTTTATAATAAGAAATAGAGATAAAATACTCTGCTTATCAGCTTAGCGCCAGAGGTCGAGAATAATTACTTACTCCACGGTTAGTTAGCTTCTAAATTCGAGTAATCTGCCCTCTATCTTTGGCAGCGCTGATTACAGATAATAATAGTAATTAAACGGAAAATAAGAACTAGACGGGATCCCGTATTTTCCACTACCTTTGGTCATATATATAAGAGACTATTTCTTTTGGACTATCTTCAGTGCCACATCACCTATTAGCAGCCGGGCGACGCGCCGTTGAGGTTCAATTCAGAACCTTATCTCTTCTGCCAAGCCCCCTACCGTTCAAAACAACGCCAGGCCCAGCAACTCAATGAGCCATCATGGACCCATTCAAATTCTGGCCATTAAAGGACACTTTGTCAATTATATTACAGGAGTTGACTGTCGATGCATCCGTTCAATTGCTATTTTTAATTCATAGCCAAGTGCGCACATAAAGAGTCCCTACCCAAATTAATGCAACTGGCATAAATCAGAAGGTTAAAGTCGAGGCTGTATCTTTAAGTGCCTGGACGCCAAGGCATTCAGCATACCAATCCTGGTGACAAAACAAGGGAAGAATAATTGCATTGCAGCCGTGTCGAAATTAACTACTGCATTATTTATCAGCAGCTCCCATCATTTTCTTGGTGTGTCCGACACGTGATTGAGCGAAACTGACATTGGAGATTGGATGCCGACTTTCAATTGCGTGTGTACACCTGAGCTCACTCGCCTGAGTCGTCTATGGTGCTAATCAAAACCGTGGATGAGCAGCAAGCGGGTTTAGCTCAGTTGGGAGAGCGTCAGACTGAAGTCCAACTTCAATCACTATCATTCGATATCTGAAGGTCATGTGTTCGATCCACATAAACCGCAGCATTTATTTTTGCACTTCTCGCCAGCTAACTGTGTCTTGTCAGGTGCCTGGTGTCAGAAGGATTCACTGTAATGAATGGCAAGGTGGATATTGAATTCGAGTTGCAGACTGTCAATGAAATGCTCCGAGACTCTCAAGTTGCGACTTTTGTTTTTTCACTGCTTCCTATTTTTGTTTGTTATTGATTGAGGGCAGATTGGTAAAGTTGAGAAGCGAACTCAAGGGTAAGCGATGCTGCCCAACTCTACATATATCGAAACAATAGCTACAAGATATTTAAGAGATCTCTTCAGCTTTATTTGGGCTTACTGATTGCCACGCTCAGTATGTGCCAAGCTATTTATCAGGAATTAGGTCTCCGCCGGGAGGTCCTCAGGATATTGGTGTTTTTCATCATCCACCCTACCCGCATTAAATTTAGTCTTGCAACAATAGAGTATCAGAGACGTATCTCAGAGAAACTCACTACAACCCGGCAGATAGTATACCAACATTGACGAGTCTGTTATGAGCCTCGTGCAATATAGAGAAGCTCCAGCGGTGCAAACTCCCTTCTTTTACACCAATTTGCTGCCCATCCGCCAACAAATTCAGTGGAATACCCACTCAAAATGGGTCGGTGTGGCTCAGTTGGTTAGAGCGTTGGTCTCATAGTAAAAAGCTGTGATTTGGCCCTAGGTCAGAGTAATCCAAAGGTCGAGAGTTCGAGCCTCTCCACCGACACACGGGACGGTATCAGTACCAATATTCTCTTTTTGCCATTCTTAGCGACTTCAATACTCTCAGTCAGCTCTGCACGTGCATATTGCTAGCACTAGTGGTAATGCTGACAAGGAAATCTTGATCTGGCTAACCATAGATAGCGCTGCACTATCATCTGTTTCAATTTCTGATTGGAGGTCAAGTGGTTGATACTTATATTATTCTTCAAGACTATGCCGTTGAGATTGAATATGTTTCGCGAGCTCGTCTTAGCCAGACATAATACAGAGCTGCTCAACTATGTCGATTGCTAAATAGAGAGTGTCGAAGACGCGGTGCAGAGTGTGCTTTAGGAGCTTGCGAAGATATTGGTTTCCTCTTGATAACTCACAGTCGCATGAGACATGAACTTTGGGGCTGTTCCAAAGTCCTTGCCTTACTCGCTAGGTAGTTAATGCGAATTAGTTTTAACCATAACACCTAATAGGTGGGTTTTCTCAGCTCCGAGCCCGGGAAATCATGTAGGGCATGACATGCCTAAACATGTAATTGATTCCTCCATTTGAAACCCTTGGAACTGGCCCGGATATTATGGTGCTTCTTTACTCTAATTCCGAAGACTTGGACGTTGTAGTATTGCTTTGCTCTAATCCCGCCGGCAAGGGAGTCCGCTCAACACTGCATGGAAAGAAGTATTAATCGCGTGCTAACCGATAGGCCAATGGAATGTCAATCTTGATGATTACACGGTTATGACGGCACTATATATCGCGGCTGTTCATCGAATGTCAGCACCAAACAAACCAATAAACTATGGGTCTCACCACATTTTGGTGCATAACGTAAGCGTGGCTTACGAGCTTCGTAAATCCACTTACCGGATAAGGTATCCCATTCGGGTTCGAAACTCAGCCTCATGCAAAGTGATATTGCCAGCAAGTCATGATGATGGAGATTACAATACTCGAGGTTACAACAGGAATTCCTTTCGAGCATGGGTGGTAAAAGACATTGTTGGGTAGGAAGATATCCTAGGAGACCCTGCCATGAGAATCCCATTTAAATAAGTCATGATGCCAGAAGAACAGAACCCGATCTATAATCATACTCAAATCACATCCAGCTCTCTCCTGCACCTGAAACGAGTGGTATTTTAATACAAGATGCTTTCCATAACATGCATAGCGGCTTGGGGCACTCTCCTCGCAGTGGTATGACTCCCATAATAACTTGGCCATTGAGAACTCGTGTTAACTGGGATCCAGGCAGTTAGTGGTCATGATGCCCAAGCATATCCACCAAACATCACCATTTCCAACACTACTACATCCATGTTCCCACTCAGCAGCGATCACGAGTTTTCCTTCATCTTGAGTGAATATCTTTCACTCGCTAATGAAGGTGGCAGTGCTACAGGAGAAGTCCTACGTGCAGCTGCCGTGATCGAACCGAACAATGTTGAAAGTTGGTATCGCGAGTTCAGATTCCTTGCGGATAAGATCCACGATCAGGCTGTAGCTGCCGAGAAGAAGAAGGCCTGGGTTTCTGCTCGCTCAGCCTACTTCCGCTCATCATCCTACTACAGGGCCGCCGACTTCTTCCTTCATGGCAACCAGTCTGATCCCCGAATCAATATCTTGTGGCAGAAGCAGAACGAAAGCTTCACAAAGGCTGTCAACCTTCTTTCAGCTCCCCCGACCTTTGTCGAGCTGAAGGCGACCACCTTCACAGTTCCTGCATACTTTTATCCAGCAGATGCTCGACTCCCTGCTGGCAAGTTAGCAAGTCACAGCAAGCGAGTTCCTACAATCATCGTCGGAACCGGGTATGATGGCTCTCAAGAGGCCCTTTATCACAGCAATTGTCGCGAGATCATCAAGAGAGGTTGGAATTGCATCACCTACGAAGGCCCTGGACAGCCTACAGTGCGTCGACAGCAGAATCTTGGCTTTATGCCCGAATGGTGGGAGGCCGTCACCCCCGTCGTTGACTACGTTCGTGGTCGACATGATGTTGACGTTGACCGAGTTGCACTGATTGGCATGTCTTTTGGCGGACTTCTTGCACCACTGGCTGCGACACACGAACATCGGTTGGCGGCCGTACTTGCTATCGACGGAATGCTCAATCTACAACGTTCGTTACTTGAGCAGTTTCCTCCTGCTCTGACCAAGTTGTTCCTGTCAGGCAATAGTACCGCATTCGACGATGAGATTTACAGTCTTCTCGAGAACCCCAAGATCCCGACTGCCCTCAGTTGGGCAATCAATCAGGGAACGTGGGCGTGGAACACCAAAAGCCCTTTTAAGTGGTTGACAATGGTGGGTGAATTCAACCTCGATAAGCAAAGTCTTTCCAAGATCAAGTGCCCAGTCTTTGTTGCGTCTGGAGAGGATGACACGACTGCTCCACAGCAGCCAGAGGAAATGGCCAGGGCTCTCGGGAAGCAGGCGCACTACTTCTTGTTCCAGACCGAGTTAGGTTCTGGAGTCCATTGTGCGATTGGAGCTGAAGATCAGCTTGCCCAGGAGACTTTGGGCTGGCTTGAGGGAGTATTCGCCAAGGTGTCTAGCTGAACGAAGACATGGTGACCTTCCCTGCCCAGAAGACCTACATTGTTATGTGTAATAGACCAGTTCTCTTGTTGGCGTTATTTAACGCGAAGAACACACGACCTTATTTTTGTTGCGGACTTTTGATAGTTATCGAAACATGTCACTTTCCTTCTAGATCCCATTTTTCGACGATTTGGATGATTCTGATAGGCAGACTTCGTGGCGGGCCGCCTTGTGCATCGGCTGATCGTCTTGCTTGATTGGCTTGGCCTGAGATGGTCTGATCAACAGGCCAACATTTCCCGTCTCACCAAGTCATTCCGGCACTGTCGAAATTGGGTATTGGGATATTAAATAGAGTCTAATTCTATGATTCTATTACGGTGCAATTCCTTCTTTGCCCACCTTAATCACTCTCCACCTCACTTTGTGATATTTCCATCTCTGCTTTGAGTTTCTGGTAGAATACACTTCGCTCCCTAATAGTATCTCCGTACCGAATGAAAACGAACGGGATGGCACACATTAAGACGCTTACAGCCCCCAACACAGTTGAAGCCCATCCAACGCCGAGCGACGTAAACATGGGCGCCGCAGCCAAACAAAGTCCAGCCCCTGCAAGATTCCGCAGACACATTCCCGCCGCCATGGCAGACGCCGAATACACACCGTAGCAATCACCCAGGTAATTGGTCAGGGCAATACTGATAAGAAGCTGAGCAGCCCCAAATGGAATTCCGGCGAGCATTGGGGAGACCCACGAGATGCTGGGTCGTGCAGTCCAGCCGAGCCAGAACAGCGAGATTACCAAAAGAGGACCGCCAAAGCATGCAAGAGGTAATCTGCTATACTCGTTCTTCTGTGCCCAGGTCCGACCGGCTTTCTTACATCGGTTATAGTAGGCATCCCATATCAGGAAAATGGCCAGCCCAAGGCAAATTCCAGCGGCAACAGGAAAGTATATCAGGCCAGTTGTTCGGGTTGACATCTTGTAGATACCCTTGAAGACGATGGGGTATGTTTGGAAAAACATATAGTACACGCTGTACCCTAGCGCAATGTAGGTGCTTGATGCAGCTACGATCCATTCAGTGAAAAGCATACGCAGCGGGCGAAACAGCACGATGCCGATGAGATTGCGCCAGCCTTTTGTCTCGAGTTCAAGGGCGGCATAAGTGTCAGGATTGCCCTGTCCTGTCTTCTTCGCAGCTTTCCGTATGTGCTTTGCACGCCGGGCGAGGATGGCAGGGCCAAAGGTTTCTGGTAAGAATGCCAACGGGATGGCTGTTACACCAGCCAAGATGATGCCAACCCAGAACGCCCATCGCCAAGAAACTTGTGAGACATAACCAGCTACCGTCGGGGCGATCAGCGGCGCACATATGCTTGCTGTGTAGAAGTACGTAAGAGATCTTCCTCGAGATTTCAAGTCGCCGTGGATGTCTGCAATGATGCCTCCTCCAATTGTACTGGGTGAACTAGAGAAGATACCTGTTATGAGCCGGAAAACCAGCATTGATGGCCAATTCGGTGCCAAAGCGCAGGCAAGAGTGAAGAGGATGTAGCCAACGAATGCGGCTTGGATCACATATTTGCGGCCTTGAATCTCTGAAAGTGGTCCAAAGACTAAAGGTCCGAAAACGTAACCGACTAGAAAGAGGGATATGGGGAGTGCTAGCTGTGGATTTCCTTGCTTATCATCGACACCGAACTCATGGCTCATCGGCGACATAGCGTTGGCTGGAAGGGAAGAAGAGAGTGTGCTATTGAATAGTGTCAAAGTTGTAGTAAAGACCACGAATCTCTTCTTTCTCTATTGATGAATTGTTAGTTGTCCAGCCCCTTGTGTCCGCTCAAAGAGTGACATACCTTAGACCAATTGTTAGGGTTCTCTGGGTCATTGCTGTCAAATGTGATGATGACCCTGTTTGTTTGCTGTGACTCGACCGATGTCTTCTCTTCTACCATCAAAGTCCCCGGCTCGCGATCGGGTATTTCTTTTACGACCTCCATATTTAGTTGCGATTGGCTGGGGGACTGGAGTTGAGCTTATGGCGTTTAGGGTCCGAAGATTTGACAGTAACTCTGCTCTCAATCCCAGAGAGAGTCAATGTCACGCGAACAAGAATCAGGTGTGCCTTGTTCGAAAATGTTGAATGTTCCCAGACTTAAACAATCCTTTTCTTGACTCGGACTCTCGTATGAGATTTCCGTTTAGAGAGTCGACAAGCGACAAGGCATGTGGGGATCATACGTCTGCATCTGCATAGGTAGTACATCACATTTGTCTTTCACTGAGCTTGCATAGCTCATTTATTTCATGCTCATTATTAAAGCGATCGTGAAGTATTAACTTATGTTCTCTCTCAATCTTCTTGGTAATGGCTCATGAACGTCGCACAATCAGTAAGCCTGTAAAACTCCACCTAATTGGCCAGGCTCAAGCCTAGTGAGGGCCTACGATATGACCTACAGATCTTAGAAACCACAAGTGATTACACCCTGCAGTTTTACAGTTGCTTATAAATGCACCATGATAGTAAGAAGAAGAAAAGTTCAGTTCTCTGCAAATGGCGGCAGTTGCAAATATGCATAAGTGAACGACTCTTTGCCAAATATGGCCTAGCACATTAAGTGGCGGGTGAATTCCCCCGCTCGTTAAAATAAGCTGAATGCGGTAATTTCATACGAGTTTTCTTTTTCGCTCCCACCAACCACCAACCACTCAGCACTCTATTCAGCAGCTCGTATCCTGACTAAACATCATTGGAGCCACAGCGACAAAGACGCAGCTCGTTCTTTTCCGCAATTCCGATACAGAGAACTCGACTGACATGCAAAACAATGTCTGGTCGCGTTATTCGACGGCGTAACGTCAAGACTCGGAACCGCAATGGCTGCGTGACCTGCCGAGCTCGGCGATTGAAATGCGATGAAGTCAAACCAGAGTGCAATAACGTATGTAGCTTTGTGGATACCCAATGCGTCATAGATCGCCTTAGATTGGCTAGGTTACTAATTGATGGTATCTGCAGTGCGTCAGATTGAGCATGCCTTGTGGCGGTTATGCTACTCAGATTATCTTCAAAGATCAGACCAAGCTGTTCAACGATGGATCCCCGCGACGGACAAGATCAGGCCAAAGACTGGGCGAATCCTCAACCGACTTCGGACAAGAAGATGGTATTGACAATGCTCTGAACACTTCCGCAGAACAGATTTTGACTCATGAATTCTTTACTCCGTATGTGACTCCTGCGCCAGACTTGGATAATGGTCCAGTTGAATCACAAAGCCCGGTCTACAATGGCAGTCCGCCGAATAATAGTTCCGAAGTGGCAAATTCTTTTTCGGTGTCTAACACTCCCACGACTTGGGATTCTGGATTTATACCGGATCCTGATGCTGACGCTACGGCGCCAGCGAGCGATATCCCCGGAGCTTCGTCATATATCGTATCTCCCATTGTTGCTGCCAGTCCTCACTCAACTTTCCCCTTGCTCGGTCCACCAAACTTCTCAACTGCCGAAACACCTCCACAAGTTCACGATTCAGCTTCAAGGAGTACTCAGTTCTTCAACGGTCTGCATAGAGCTCCCATTATTCCACAGGGCCTCCTTGATAGCATGAAGTTTCCTGAGGATATGCTATATTACCACCATCTTCGAGACGCATCACCTTACGGAGTTCTCACGCTCCTATACCTCAACGATATCATGGACGCCGAGTTTCTCAGTGGATCATTTTACCATGCCGCATTAGCTTTGTCTGCCCTCAAAGTCTCTAAATCCATCTCTGGATCACAGGTTCGGAGCCAGGCAGCGATTCATGCGTTAGAACACTTTGTTATAGCCCTTGGGGACGTCGGGAACATCCCTGTAGAGGAAATGAATACAGACATTCTTACACCAGGAAATGAAGAAGGTCCCGGAAGGCGAGAGAAGATAGTATCTTGGCTCAGTACCGTCTTACTCCTAGCACATTTTGAACTGAGGCGAGCGCAAATGAGATTATGGTGCATCCACGGCCGTGCTGCGGTTGAGTTTCTCGCATCCCATTTGAGTCTTGTGCGGGAGACAAGCATCGGAGAATCCCTGGTCTATGCCTTTTCAAGAATCGCGGCGTTGTTAGAGATCTACGAGCGTACGCATTCGCTCCAGGAACCAGTTGTATCCTCTGAGGCGTCACGTTCTCTTGTCCAGTTTCTCGCGGGCTCGACGTTACCGTACGATAGACTTCTCTACATCATGCCGAGAGTCAATGAACTAGAGGAAGAGTGGAGATCTAATCTTCGACCAGGCGCTCTGTGGGATCAAAAGGTCGATAGACTCAGGCTTGAACTGGAACAATGGCGAGACAACCTAGCACCAGAGGACATTCCTGACTTCGGTGACGAACCACCGCCTGAAAGCACGGATGGACAAGACGCAGATATTGAGATCAGTCCCTTGACACTCCTCACTTCCTCTGAGCCAGTCCGACCAACCACAAGTTTTACACATTACCTTGTATCGAAACTGCGACTTGACCTCATGTACTCGCCACAGGCAGGCCCAAAACTTACTACGTCTGAGTCTACGGCCATACTACGTAAGATCTGTCGTCTCGCAGCGGGTCTGCCATACGATCTATCTGTCATTGTGAACAATTACGGATACGGAATGCTTCCTGCGATGCTTAATGCCTATCATATGTCAGATAAAGCAACAGCAAGCTGGATTAAGAGATGGGTAGGATCTCGCCCTGACACGAGAGAAGGTATATGGGACATTGAACGCGTGCAGAGATTGATAGCGTATTTGGATAAAGAATACCATAGCCAGGGGTCGAGGTCGGGTTGGACCGTTATCAAGACTCGAATGGTAGATGTGGAGGAGAACCGTGAAGATCCTCAGCCAAGCAGAAGAGAGGGCCAATCTCGAAGCTTTTGCGTAGAAATATTTTGCAAGGGAAAACGGGGTTGGAGTATTGACTTTGTGGAGATTGAATGAACGAAACGATTGTGAGTTGTACATATCCAGTCTCAATTCTATATACCCAAAGCAAGAGTTGGTTTCCCTCACGACACTCTAGAAGTAGAAGCAGGGCTCAAGAAAGAGACAATGAGTCACGACGAACCATTCTTCCGAGATCGGGAAAAGACCAGTGATCCTCTGAACATGGCACCTTGACGTCAGTTAACACACCACTTGGTGAAAATTGCGTGATGACTGTTTCCTATACAGCCACTTGGTAGATGCCCCATCCAATCGCCTGCGCATATAGATAGTAAGCTCGTTTGGATTAGCCATAAATGGAAGAATTGAACGGCATGGTATCAGGAGATTGGTAATGAAGGATATCGAGAAAGTTCTGTTGGCATTATTACTTTAGCCTTGTAATCCTTCCGTTAATGATATAAGACATTGCAATTCTTCAGCTTGAGATGTCTTCCAGATCTCCCAGCATCAAAACATTTCAGTGTCCTTACATTAAGCTACCATCAAAGCCTTGTTAACTGCCTCAACGAACCTGCGCAATAGCGAAAACGCAATTACCTTCGAATTATTTCTCTCCACCACCATATAACAATACAACTGCTGTTCATTCGTCTTGGACGCGATAATCTCCTGATATTATGGAAGCCACAAAGAAGAACGTCCACCGGGCCTGGGCTTCTGTCGTCCGCCACGCCAAAGAACACCACGAGTCGGTTAATGCCGCTGTCTTGGTGTATTATCCCCAGCCGCCGTCAATGTCCCCTTCTACCAAAGTACTACCGGCAAGCTCGATATCGTCAACGCCCCGATCATCCTTTGAGAAGCCCCAGAAAGGTCCTGCTGTCTCGGGCAGTCAGCCGTCAAGCTTTACACTTCGTGGAGTTTTTGGCCGACACTAGGAGAGGAAGGAGGGGTTATATTGTGTTGCATTATTATTATTATGCCTAATCAGCAAGGACTACTTAATTCGTAAATAGCTTATTTATACATTTCCTTGTACATTCTTTAAACAATGCTAGCAGGGAGTACGCCTGGTGGTCCAATGATGTTTAAAGAGAAGAGATAAATAGTGTCTGCTAAGTAAGCTCTGTTGGTATCGCGATAACAACAGACCCATTTCTAGGATCCCCTTCCCTGTTATTGTCAGCACTAGGGCTCACAAGTCAGCTTCAATTCCCCTTATTCATCCCTTTAATTTCTGGGTTATCAAATCCGTATTTCTGTAGGGCTGAGCTCCAGAGGATTTTCTAACCTTGAAAAAGTTTCCTGGCTATTATTCCTAAAATTCGCAGCTGAACGACAGCACGAAGTGGCTGTGCCAAGACCCCGACAATGACAGTCTTCATCAACCCTCTGCTATATCAGAGTCAAGATATCGCGGTTTCTGACTGGATCACCCTTCTCACTCTGTGCCTGGCTCCGCTTATTGCACATATTTTCATCGGCGCGCCTTCACCGACATTTCTTTCTCTCAGTCGACCACCTTGGCATGAACGAATCTGCCACTATAATCCAACTTCTATTCTCTGGCGATATGGAGTAATAGCCGACCGACGAATTCGGGCCAGAAACTGGGACAGATTCGATTTAGCTGCTAGCAATGCTTTGTTCTGGACTGACCATGGCTGGGATGGTTCTGAAGCCATGATCCAGTACAGCCGTCCACAATGTGTCCAGCTACCTGATGGCGACAGGGTGGCTTTGCTGTCAAGAGATGCTATCAAAACCCTCATCATCACTGTTCAAGGAGTACAGGCCATCATCCTCTTGTTGGGTAGTCAGGTTGATCCGTCTGCCCCAAGCTTCACAATCTTAATGGCCGTTGACATTATCTTTTTTCCTATGGCGCTTTTTGGGTTGCTAAGGCTTTGTAGCTGTGTGTGGCTTACGGAGGAGTTCTCATTTGCCTCAATGGAAGACATCCCTATGGGCTCTCCACAGCCTGTTGGTTGCAGCACCACATCGTTCGAGCTTTTGGCGGCCAACCCCACAATAGCCGAGCCCCAAAGATTTCATAACCCGACGTTCTGGGGCAGCAGAGTATTTCGAATTATGTATACTTTGGTCTTGCTTGCTCTGTTGGGCTTGGCTGTGTCATTCGTTGTCCCTCAAGGAGGTAATGCCTTCTACACGACTACAACCTTCGTGGTAATTATCTTTTACTTGGGAGTCATTGGAATGACCGCTATCATGACTGCTTGGTATATGGGATACAGGGGAGCGACATCTACTGTGTTACCATGCATTTCATCAACCTGGTACAAGTTCTACACTGGCGTGGTAATTGGTTTTGGGATTGCCGTGATTGCAATCGCATGCATTGAGACGCGCAAGACTCCTTGCGGGAAGTTCACCAGCGGTCCTGGTATACAAGCAGATCTTTTAGCCTGCTTGCGAGGCAACTTCGATAAGATTGAACATCGAGATATTACCGATGGTCCCTATAACGGCACTGTCGATATTGGTTTCCAGCGGTATAACAATGCTAGCTATGTAGTAGCACACTACGAAGACAAGGAGCAAAATGGACTTAACTTTACTAGAATGTGTTTTAGTAGTATATTTGGGGTTTAGTGATAGTTAGAAATTGTCTATTGATTTATAATATAGTGATAATACAAGGCAAGTAATCTAATAGAAATTCTAATAAAAATAGTTAATTAATAATAGAGCTATGCCTGGCAAGGAGGACTAGCCAAGTTAGGATTGCAACCTTACTAAAGCATAGCAGGAGTTTAATTAAGCGCATTCATTGCTTATCCTATAAAATATAAGATTATACATTCTTAAAGTAATGGTATACTTTAGCATAATAACATACCTGAATATATAATGCTGTTACTAGCGAACCTGGAACTGAGATAATATATACTGAATATACTTTTATAAGTATTTCTATTCATATAGTTAAGTGCAGTGGTTTAAATCGAAGTAACTCTATCTCGTTATATTATAGGCTATCATATGAGAAATAGATAGCTTAACATTATTAACTACCTTTAATAATGTTGGAGAGTATAATTCATGCGGAAATCTCATCTACCCGCCAATATAATATATATAGCACATATATTTCACGTAGCCTTAGGGCTTTTGGATAATGTTATTTGCAAAAAGTCATTCTTAAAGATAAGAGCCAAGTAAGTTTAGGACATAGTGAAATACTATATTGTAAAGAAGCGCAACTAAATGGAGGCGACTAGAAGTACTACAAGTTTAACTTAACTGCTGCCTATCTCTTGGAAGCTAGCCATAACCATTAGGTTGTCACACTTCTAAGCTAAGTAAATCTTAGAGTAGCGGCAAGCTATAGTCATAGCTTAGCCTGTGGCGCAATGGTACTCTTGCCGCCAGCTTTTGAGAGTCGACATGTACTTGGTATTGAACGTCTGGTCCCCGCCAAGACCGAGATCAGTGCTGGCATCAACAACCCACGAATTAGCATCTTTGCTATGATAGCACTGGACGTTGCGGAAGTTTGCGTCTAGCGGTAGGAAATGATTAGCTTCCATAAGGGATACAAGTCGGGGGCATTGTCTTGCTTACCTCCTTTCCAGTACTTGCAATAGTTCTCAGTAGGAGTATTCTCGGATGAGAACGCAACGCGGCGTCGGCTCTGGGCTGCTTCATGCCAGGTCTTGATGAGGAGGCGGTTGACGAGGCAGTTTCCCGCCTGCCGGCTCTCAAGGCCTAGAGGGAACTGTTAGTTGGCAAGGACGAGTGCTATGGGGGATAATGCTTGATATACTCTGAGGCTCGGGAGCAGGTGCAGCAGATGCGAGGAAGGGCGCAGAGGCCAGAACGGCCAGAGCAGAGGAGAACTTCATATTGAAAAGTTTGGAGGAAGTGATAGTATGTTGAGATAGATATTCGGCGACGAAGGAGAGTGAAACTTGATGGCTCTTTTATACGCTGCTAAGCTGACGGGTTCGTCCTGCTATTCCCTGTGGATACTATGAACCCTAGTTATCGCAATATCGATGCTCTATTTAGGCGACAGCCCAACAAGGGTAATACTACTGCACAGCTCACCTGGTCAAAGGTTTCATTAAAGGATAAGGATCCCGACATAGGTTCCAGGAATCCTAGCTTCAAGCTGTCGAATTAGATAAGAGCTTTATCTCAACTTGTTACTAAACCTAAGCTATCCAAGTTTTTAACTCACTCGGCAGATATATGGCCTGATTCTTCGTCACATTCGACATAGGCTTACTATGGATCTTGAGTAGCATTGTATGATCTTTTACCTACCTAGGGTACTCTGCCAGGGGAAGACAGCTGTTACGAGAGAAATTGGGCTAAATGCTCTGTGGGGAACTATGCTTTAGGAGCTTAATGTAGCATTCTGCAGGCATAATATGTAGATCAGCTGAAATTTAACCTTAAGGGGGATTAAATTAGATAAGAGTTTACCTCGGTTCGTCGCCAAGTATAAGCTTACTGAAAAGCTCGCTTGATATTCTACGATCTCTTACTTATTTAGGAAGCACTGCTGACAAGAAATCCCTACTTAGAAAGAATCCTTACTCAATACGACATTATGCCAGTTAAGGGCTTCCTCAAACAGCTCACATTATAGGTAGATCAACAGAGGGTCTACTTCATACTGATTAAATTATGCCTAATTGACCCATTAACCTGCGTGGGCTATGCTCTTGGCATGGAAATGTGTTAATAGCCATTGCTAAACGGTGAGCAGGCTGGCAGGACACACGTGAGCTATAACTATCTATAAAGGACGATCGTTTAACTCAACAACTTGACTCAGTATCACAAACACCATACTTCAACCATTCATTATATGACTATCTATTCTCTTCAAAATGATGTTCAAGTCTGTTGCCCTTCTTGCCCTCCTGCCCGCCCTGGGAGGCTGCAGCCCAGTCCCCGAAACTCAAGGTACGATTATAACCTGGCTATTTTCGTATCATTCTAACACCTGGGCGTCTAGACCTGCAGACCAGACAGTCATGCCTCGTTAACCGTGAAAAGATCAACATGTGGGTTGAGAATGGACTCACTCGCTGGCGCATAGCATTTTCCAGCGAGGGTACTAAGACCGAAGAGTACTGCGACTACTGGGTTAGTAAGTAACAATCATTTCTTGGATTTCTGCGCTGTGGCTATGGCTAACGATACTGGCAGATGGAAAGAACCACAACGGTTGCACTGGCCACTTTAACCCCCAGTGCTGGTTTAAGAAGGATCTTGGTACCTGGGTTGTCGATGCGAGCACCACTCGCGGTATGGACCAGAACTTTTGGAGCTGCCACGACGCTTCTCTTAAGGCTTGGATTAGAGACACTGGCTGTCGTACCGGATAAATCTAGAACAGAATAAGAAAACCAACAAGTTATGTTTTCTTCAAGTTCAAGGTTAGAGACTTATAGGCATAATGGCCTCGCCAGATATATTTTCAAATACCTACCTATTTATCCTTTCTATTATAAATAAACTAGCCCGTACTTAGGTCGCAATAAAGATCCTTAAGTTAAATTTCATAACCATGCAGCGTGCCGCATGCACTTACCTACTTACATACAGTTATGCAGGTTAAATATCTCTTGCTAGTTATAATAGCGGTGGATCAGCGTGCTTATGGTATTGAGACTCATGTAAATTCCTAAGGACTTGTGAGTAAGAATAAGATATGCATTTAGAGAGGAAGCCATACAAAGCGCAATGTGCTCCTTAATACCTATCCATTCTGATGTTAAATTGAGACTCCAGCTAAGTAATTTCCTCCAAGGTGAGCTTTCTGCCTATAACTTTATTGTCGGGGAAGTTAAACGTCTTGATAAACCCACAATACTCTTTTACATAATTATACACGATATCACGAAGACAATATAGTTTTCTTGTCTGTCTTACAAGCTGGTTGATACAGCCGTCGCTCGGCACGTTATCTTTAGGCTGCAACTCCGCTAGTCCACCTCAATCTAAACGAATCTTGTGCTATTAGATAAAGCTAATGTCAGTAAATATACCCTCTATAGTAGGAACGGATCGTACAGCGGATTCTAGTTTGGTTCCGTATTTTATTACTTGTTCTATGAGGACTTGAGTATCCATATTACTGCCTAGCCTCGAATCTCGGTTACCACCTAGCTAACATACCTTTGCTGCTTTAAAGCCTGTGGCAACTCATGCAATGTCCGCTTTCCTGAATTAAAAAAGGATGAAAGTCGCTGGGCTGTAGTTGCTGATTTGAAAATATGCGTAGAGAAGAATATGAGGCCAAATATATTAAGGGTTATATAGACTGATTCGGCTATGCCCTGCTCGCTTGAATCCATAAAAAGCTACATGGCTGGATGGATAGCTATCTTTAGGAGGATAATAAAATTTCAATTGGACTTCTGTATTCCGATCTTTATTCTAAAGAGATTAGACCTCAAGCCTCAGAGCCTATATAGTATTCCGATCTTCGATAGAAGAGCCAAATGTAAGCGCTCAAATATATAACCAAACAGAATGTCCTCATACTTATAATCTCTTAATATGAGTTAGAATGTTGAACTGGGAGTGTCCTTATTTCCCCAAGTCTTAGCTCTGCTGAGCTATTATAGCTACGGTTAGGTTATGTTGTCCTTGAGAAATAGCAAAATGATAGTAATTATTTTGCTATTTCTAAGAGACTAGAGGATCTTAGAACTAAGTGTAGTAATAATAGTAATATAAGTAATATCTTTTATCTTCTAGGGAATAAGTTAAAATACTAATTAATATAGTGTATTAGTAGCTAATTACGGTATTAAATTGTAATTTGAGTGGCAAGTAGCTATAACAGTATATGGCTTCTAGTCAAGTATGTGTTTTACTTTCAGGTCGCTTTACATTATAATTTATTACAAGTTATCACTCCATCCATCTTCCACAGTCTTCAATATCGGGCTCAGGTTATTCACCCTGTCCTAAAATCTTCCGAGTTCCTATGCAATGCCCTTTACTTCCTTCTTTCTAAACAACTCCTCTACAGACTTAGTCCTTTCAGGGAAGATCTTATTAGGAAACTTAAAGTCCCGCTGGATGGCGCACTTATTCCATCCAGAACATTTCTATATATTCCAGAAACCGATGGAGTTCTGTTAGATAGCCATAGCAGCCGGATCCGCAAGGGCAGATTTATATCCACTGCTCGAAGTTCTATCTCCAAGGGGCCCTGACGTCCGATGCACGTCGAGGTTGGTGTCAATATACCTGCGGGATATCCAGTGACCTCTTCGAAAGCCTTGGCTAATGCATCGTAGTCGATCAAGTCGATGGCATAGGCATGCACTGACCTCATTCAATCCACCATTGCACATATTGCCTGGATGAGCTTACCGCCGCAGGTAGCTCGACGAGTCAAATTGAGATACCAGTTTTGCTCATCAACTAACATCCCTCATCCAGAACTGCATTCTCTTTATTACAAACAGGAGGGTCGGTTTTAGCATGTATGTCCAAAGTGTCTAAACAATGCCGCAGAACCGCAAAAGGTTCAAACTCGCTTGGAAGTGGTGTTTTATATTTCTTATCAATTGAGGCCTGGTGATGGCTACGACTATGCTGATGGCAGTGCTGTAGTTGATAACACACATGGAGCCTCGGATGACGAGGTAACCTCTTTAGAGACATGACATATGTCTCGGTCATTGTTCGAGATATAAGATGTGATGGAGGGCGGACATGGTATTTCGAAGACAGTAAACTATTAAGCCTGCCCCCGAGACCCCACGTAGCTTCTATTTAAGTTATCAGTACTATCAACAATGCACAGCTCCATGAGAGAGCTATCATCTCGCGCAAGGTCACCCTGAGCTTTGGATATCGAGCTTATGCGGAAGACCTCTGGACGACGGACAGCCGAGTTTCCATCGCTCAAGATAACACCTCCACCTGTGTTGTTCAAAGATGAGTCCAGCTTGGGGAAATAATGGCGCACGAAGGGTCGTAGTGTCGGGAGGCAGGCACAGACTAAAGCCGACGTGATCTCAAGTATGGACCACATAGTGGACTTGACTTGCACCCATGTGACATCTAGGCTGTTACTAAGAAACGAAATTCGAATAAAGGATATGACCACGGTACTAAGGACAGATAAGTATTGCGAAATTGATGTGCGCATACAGAAGGCGTGACTTACAAGATGCCTAGGACAAAAACTCCAACGAGGTACCATTTTTGGCGAGTGGATAAATTGAGTTTAATAATGGCAGGAATTGGAAGAATGATAACAATAAGGTCGGTTGTAATGTTGCCAGCTACGTTAGTATACCACATAACTTTCGTGTTGATGCAATGGGTTTTCACTGAAAAGTCCCAGAACCCATGGATGGGCGAGCATCCGAAGATCGCAACCCCGAGCTGAGATATTGACCAACCGCCCACGAGAACGATTGCAGCGATGTAGATTTTTCTGGAGTTTTGCACAGCCAGGATTCGATAGTATCCGACCAGCAAGGTCATCTTTAAGAACATTATCGCACTCGTGTAAAGTACAATGGTAATGTAAAAGTTCTTGTAAGCCTTAGCATGGAGTCCCAGAGCTGGTTATAATTAAGTCATACCCTTAGATAAAGCAGCAATTCGCCTTCTTTCAATGTCATCACATGCCTTCCAAGGCCATAACTTGTCTCTGCAAATATCAGCGGCAAAACTCGAGACAGGTACAAGAGGAATTTGACGTAACGTACGACTGATGTTGGAAATTCCACATCCAAGAATACACAACTAGTCAATCGCCAATCTTAGTAGTTGTGGGTTAATTTGAGTTTGGGTAAGATTTGCCTACCAAAGATATAATTGCAAGGTAATCATCGGCACCGACAGCACGGATAATCACACCACGAGTCCATAAGCGAAGTGCGACAAGAATGACGGATATAACCTGGCAAACCACAATAACAGTAATGACAATAGAAGACCTGTCTTCTTTCGAAGTTGGTAAATCCATCTTGCCTTTTTGTAGATATTAATCGCTGGTGATACTGATTCCACTTGTTTGGAGTGAGACGGAAGCAGCAGACAACCTTTTAACACTTCTGCCTGGACAAGAAAGATCCCCTGTGCCATTCCGATTTAGCTAGTCCCAAAGCTTCTGCACTATTTTAGAGTTCCGTTAGTTCCAGAAGCGGTGAAGCTGTGCTGATATGTCGTCCTTAGTGAAAGTCTATTTCCAAGTCAAAGCGCTCGAAAGGACGCGGGGTCCTGCGCGGAGTGGTGTCGTGCGTGCCATGTTTCAGTTGTAGCACCAATAGCTGGCGATTGGTCTCAGATGGGATGAAGGACGGACCATGAATCGACATGGATATCCTGTACCACACTGTCGGGTTATGCGGGCTGGCTAGTGCTTGGATAATGATCCCACACACTGGATACATCTAATTCACTGCCACCGTCTTGACGATAAGTGCTACTGACTCAGTACTCTCTTAACTATATCCACCCATCAGCGCTAGAAGGGCGAAGGGACTGGTATCCGGGCGGGAGCCGCAAAGCTTGTACTCGGTCTAGAATTGACAGATAAGGGCTCACAGTTGGCATAGTCTCGATCAAGTCCCACACCACATCATTCTTCCACATGGCCGGAGATAGCGGGAGAATTCACTGAATTGTGGCTGAAGACGAGGGTAGTGCTCCAAGGTTTGGGTTTACAGCGAATTAAAGACATATTTAGCCACATATAATCTTAACCAGCTGAAGTAGGCAACATTCATGTCTGGATTTTCAACAGGGGGCTTGACGCAATTTCTCTAATTAGTAAGTCCGATATCTAGACTTCATTACTCTTTGAGACTCGATGCCGCGTCCAAGAGGCAGTTATCGCGCTAGGTAGTCGCATTGTAACCCGCCTAGCGCTAGAATATAGATCTATATATTATCTGTGCATCAAGTTCCATATGCATTACTCTTCGAGATATGTAATATTACGACTCTGCTAAATTGCGAATCCCTGTGAATCATTCAAGTCAGTTTATTTGTTACCAGTTAAGTAGGCTAGACCTAGCCTGGGAATAAGAGGCATCCTTGAACTCAGAAGGCAAGTCAGCCTTTACTATCCCTGGGCAAGCCCAGAGACGATACTAATTGCATAAAGGTCTGTCAACCAAGCAATTAGGTTCGTGGTCGTATCTCAATTGTGGGCCGGGGCCGAACTCTATTGGGATGTGGCTTGGACGTTTCTGGCGGCCACTGTTTAGGGTCTCGTGAGGGAGACGCACACATTAAACCCTCCCTTTAATGTCTTTGTTTATGAAGCGAGTTGCAAGAGTACCATGTCACCACATTAGTGTCTGCAGGCCATCCAATTCTATACTCAAGGGATGTACTACCCAGAAGAGAAAATGCAGAAGACTGGTAACTTGGTCGTGATGGAAGCTGTATGCCGTATGCGTGGGGCGAAGATCCGGTAGAGAGCCGAGATCGCCTTGCCCTTGTCAGGACTCAAATCGGCAAGCCCCGATCGATAAAGTTTGTCGCGCCCGGGATAACAAATCTCATAGAAATGGTAGGTAAACTAAGCTACGTACTAGAGCGAAGAACTTTAATGCTCATGTAGGAAGAACAATAGCTCTCGTA
The DNA here is from genome assembly GCA_013184445.1 of Fusarium sp. NRRL 53497. Classification (NCBI taxonomy): domain Eukaryota; kingdom Fungi; phylum Ascomycota; class Sordariomycetes; order Hypocreales; family Nectriaceae; genus Fusarium; species Fusarium sp. NRRL 53497. The sequence continues at coordinate 13,205 of JABCJZ010000381.1, read as the reverse complement.
TTTAAAGAGAGTCAGTCAGTTGGTCCGGGGTGCTTCCTTGCCCTGAATAGTTTGCAGGCAGTAGTCCATGGCTCTCCAGCACATAAGACATCCGCTCCGTAATAACTACCTCGAATGTCTTGCCCCGTCCTTTAGAGCAGCGATATCGGTCTCTATGTCTTGGCCACTATGTATTCTCCCTTGCATGCCTTCTTTACCGACATGTGTCGAAGGGGTGCAAGTCACAGTATCTTACCACTGACTTAAGTTGTTTCCATCCTATTTCTAGCAGACTGTCCTCTCCGGTCGCTTTCTACAGCATCACAACTAGTATTTTGGCTTGATATGTATACCATCATGCCTTGTGTTGGCTTATGAGGAAGGAGGAAACCAAGCAGTCTCGACAGCGGTGTCATTCCACGTATTGCGATCTTCACGGATGTTATCGGATAGATGAGGCAGAGCGACAGCCGAGCCACTATTAACTGCTTTATTAAAGGTCATCTGCTGCGAAATCATGCACCACCACAACTTCAACCCTCCAATTCTCTGCGTAGGACTTGAAGTGCTTATAGATCAGCCACGAGGTTTGTACCAAGTCGCGGACTGTACCATGCACTTTACAACCATGCACTTTACAACCATGTTGAAGGAACTGTCTGATGACGTGGGAAACAACAAACCCCGTGGCTCCGGTGGCGGGAACCCAGGAATCGACGGGGATTCTGGAGGTTGGAACAGATATGATAGAGCTTGTATGAGATGTAAGTGAAGTATGGTGTTGAATTTGAGATTTTAGATGGAGAGCGACGAATTGCAAGAGAGCCAGATTTCTATTGTACCCGAGAGCAGCTTAATTCATTATAGCAGCCGGTTGCTGAGTTTCAACTGATAAAGCAGACAAGCTACGGACATCATCCACAGCGGCGATCAAGGAGCAAGCATAACTAGTTAATTGGTCCTTGTATTGCTTGCAGTATCTCATTGTACTACTGCCGATCTCAAATTAGAGAAACTACATCTCATGTAGGCTTCCACCCTTGTCTTCTTCTACTTGTCTAGACTAGAATCTATGCCGGGACAAACTTTCCCTCCTCAACCTCCTGGGCAATTGCAGCATACCTCCATCGACTGAAGTATGCAGGTGTTTTACCTTTTCCGCCGTTCTTAGTGGCAAAGACGCCAACGACGGTTCCTGAATACAATATCAATAACCATGGACGGGTTCAGAGCAGGGATGTGGGAAACTCACCTGTGAAAGGTCCGCTGCCTCCGGAGACAATCTCAGCGCTGGCATATCCAAGCTTCTTGATAGCATGCGGCTTAGCTGCTGAGCTGGCTAAGAACTCGTACTTATTATCACGAGTAGCGGTTATTGTAAGTGTGATGGGACCCTTGAGCCAAGACTTAGGGATACTCCTAATCTTGGCCTTGGGGGCTTTAACATCAGGTTTTCCTGAAGTCTCGACCTTGAATCTCAGCTTGCGTGTAAGCTCTTTCCCGTTCTTGCTTTTGACGTTGATGATACTAATATCGATATGCTGTGTCTGTGTGAGGAAGACAGTAATGCCAGCCTCTTCATCGGCAACCGTGGGATCGAAGGATAAATCAACGCTATAGGTAAACACCGAAGCCGTCTGCTTGCGTGCCAAGAAACCCAATCCTTCGTTCACTGGGTCGTATTTCTCATCTGCAGTCAGGTTGACTCTGGAGGGAAGAACCCGTAAGGTGTTGGGATGCCCCTTTGGTGAGATGGTGAATAGGTCTTGCTTAGGAGGTCGCCAGAAGAACCAGTGACGAGGCAGGGATGATCCGACAGCAAAGTCCTCCTTATCTGGAGCGTCGATCCAGGCGCCAGTTCCCGGGACCTGCCTATTAGTTGGTGGAAGAGGCCCAGACATCTTTCCGCGTACCATATCCAGACTGGGCCACTTGTTCTTCTTCCACTCCACTGGGAAGAGAACTGTTTCGCGGCCCATAGGATAGACTTCCCATTTTGGGCCTGAGCGAGTAGCGAGAGCAACACCCCACCAGTTTCCAGAAGCATCTTGGAATAAATCAGCATGGCCAACAGTCTGGAACCACTCGTCCGTGTTCTTTGCAGTAAGAATGGGGTTGCCCTCGTATCCATCATAAGGTCCACGGATATCGCGCGACCGGGCAATGGTCACGCTGTGGTTTGTCTCCGTTCCACCCTCTCCAATCAGGAGGTAATACCAGTTATCCTTCTTGTAGAAATGGGGGCCCTCAGGGTTCCGATCACCAGTTCCATTCCAGATCCTAAATGGCTCGGTTGCAGTGCCTTTGTTGATGTCGATTTCGCTATCATAGATGCCTGCAGCGACTGCCATGTAAAGTTTTCCATCGTCATCCCAAAAGATGTCTGGATCAATGTCATTGGCCGGATTTTCAATACGAATAGGACCGCTCCATGCAGAATCGTCATAGGGATCCCTAGTTGTAAAGAGAAGGACAATGGGGCCCCATCCATCGATCCAAGAGACGTAGGTAGTAATGAGATAGAAGGTGCCCTTGCGGTACCTGAGGGTGGAAGCCCAGATACCTTCATGCTCCAAGCCTCTCCTTGAAAGCTCAGGAAGTTGTTCTTCCTTGGTCAAAGCGTTGCTAGCATGTCTCCAATTGACAAGATCCTTGCTCGCAAAGACTGGGATACCAGGGAGGGCTAAGAATGAGGATGTAGTGCAGAAAAATGTGTTGTCTAGCTCTTTAACAAAGGTACAGCTCGGGTCTGTGTTCCATCCTGGAAGAATAGGGTTCGTATAGTCTTTATCCTTTGGCTTTTGGCTGCAAGCGACATGGCAAATAGCCAAGCCCCAAGCAAGCGTCTGGAACAGGCGTTTAGCCATGGGAGAAGGAAACACAAGAGTATATGTGTGGTACAAACTGAGGCGCACTAGGACAATACAGCTTCCTTATTACCTGTGTTACACCTCCTAAGTCATCGTTACGTCTCTTTATAATTTACTCTAGCACTCTAATAATATCATAGCCTAAAGTCCGGTTAATACCCCGCTCAGGCAATCTACAAATTGGTAAACATTTACCCGCAGAAGAATTACATTACCTGTGCATTAATCCGTGAAGATGTATGAGATTAGGCAAAATGGCCCACATAATGTCACCCTGCACTTGGGTACGCATTACTGTGAAGAAAGTAGTTTCAAACACTTATGACTTCAATACTTAATTATCCCTTGGCGAAAGAGGTCACGAAACATGTCAAGCAGTCAGAAATCGTGCACTTTGCATGTCATGGCTCGTCAGATATGTTGGAGCTGTCCGACAGTCATCTTGTCCTACAAAAGAAAACTTTCTTTGATGTAATGTTCTTTGGGTGGAATAGTGGCCTGTGATTTATTGCGGCAAAGTCGTACGCAACGCCACACGTGGCAGAAAAGTACATACTAGATGTCAACGATATTGGCATCGCAACAGTGCCTTTGTTCTCCAGTCTGGGATCTAAAAAGGAGGCATGATTCTTTCCTTTCTGCGACTCATGTTGAGATATGCGTCAATCCGGTGATTTGGCAAATCGAAGCCCCCAAAGGCAGTCTGTGAGAAATGGCTCCGAAAAGGCACAGTGATTTCTGGTGTCAGACAATTCTGATGGCAACACGGGCATATGCTTTTTCCGCAGCACTATTCTTTGCCTGGCCTTTTGACTACTTCTCACGAATACCTATCAGGCTGCACACCTTGTCTATGTCCTCGGTAGCGTCGCTGTCCCGAAAAATAGTGAGAAGCGTGAGGATATTCTTCTCGATCAATAGTTCGTTTTATACCAGGGAACCAAACGCAGACGCAAGGCTAGGAAGATCAGAGATGTCCATATTTACAGCTAGTGATAGGAGAGATCGAGCCGTTATCAGATGCGCGAGGTACGTAGTCTCCCGGCTAGTAAGTTAAGACGCCAGCATATTAATAACCGCTTAGCTAAAGTTCACGAAGGGGATCGTGTTATCACCATAGGCTAGATAGAAGGTTGATCTGAGTGCAATCTCCTGAATGATCTAGACACGAATAAAATGCGTTTGGCGAAGGAGAAGCATTAGTACCCCTAATCGCCACATCCTCCCAGGTCGAACTATCTCAATCAGATGCTGCAATAATAAGCATATTATGAAGATTCCCCTCTTTATGGGGACAACCGCCTCATTAGGCTGCTCTAACGTCTGGCGCCTCTCGTCTGCGAGAGTTTGGCATGGTCTGAAGGTCAGGTTAGACAGTATGGTTCCTTTGCCGAACCAGGCGATGGTTCGGGTTCACTCGCGGTAAATATCGCCTATCCTCTGGACTTGCAAACTTCTCTTAATATTATCTCCCTGGTTAATTCAAATAGCAAAAACCCAGAGAACTGTTGGACAGGACTCGTTATGGAGATGTACCAAGGCTGAATAGAGATTCCGGGTGACGTAGAAGGGAATGAAATTGTGATGATTCAGCTTAGGTTTAGCTGGAGTACCCCATTGAATACAATAAGGCTGTACAAGGTTGGTACTGTGGTCTAGTCCGTCTAGGAAATCCATTCGTGGTAACGGACTTGTGTTGGGAATGACCTCCTGAAACGATCAGACAAGGATGAGATAATCTGCGGCCTTGAAATAGTAGATGGCATAGGTAATAAGCTTCGTATAGGGCAGAGAAAACTGGGTCGTGATTTTAGTAGTCCGTGCTAGATATTTTTGGATTAGTTGGCCCGCAAATACAGAACAGGGAGGCCTTCGTATACCTATAATTAGTATATACTATTTTGATTATTGCTGATAACTGGATGATTCTGTCTAAATTAGCAAACTCCCACTTTTATTCTTATGGATCCCGAGATCTTTGCACAGCCCGAAAACGCCGATCTGCATAGCCTGAGAATCTCCAGAGCTCGTATTCCCCATTCCTAGACTACTGGATAATGCTTTCCCACTTCATTCTCCCTCCAAGTCTCCTTTACCTTTTCTACATAATTATTATCTTGTTATAGCCTCTCCATACTGTCCACACTCAAATGTAAGGTTACTGTGTTTTATTATCCCCTCAGTCTCCGTCCCATACTTATAGCGAAGTTAATTATTGCTAGCACGGCTTTTGCTCAGTAAATCCCCTGCACATATTACTGCATGATTAACTAAAGGTACAGTACTGTATACCCTTTCCGCTACAAAGACAGTCTCCAAACAGCTAAATGTCTTTAATAGACTCGAGGGTTTGAATTAATGGAAGACGAAGCTGATACTAGTATCATAGTAGAGAAAACGACTATTGTTATCCCACTCGCCATATCAATTCATACTGATATACAGGAAACATCGTCTAGTATACGACTCTGAATTGCAAATTACCACGCAGACACTCTCGGGTAATGCATACAGCTAGAGAGACCCTTGACTTTAGATTCATCTAACTTGCGGTACCTGCATGTCTCTACAGTCACGATAAACTCGTCGACTCTACTGCCGTGCAGACCTAATCCTTATTCATCGACCGTTATGTCTCGCCAAGATGTTATCGACAAGCTCCGTCGTGCTGTCAATACAGGCAAGTCCAAGTTAAAGTTGGAATACCCTCGAGAAGGCCAGCTCCTTCTCGATACTGAGGAGCCGTCATCTGCCTTTAGTCTGCCCAATCAAGAAAAATGCCACGAGAAAGAGCCCGCTCTTGCACAAGAGCAAAACGAAGCTGATTGCGCCTGTTGCGGGGACTTACATACTGCCCTGCGCATCAGCCAAAATCACATTCGCTTCATCCAGGAGGATATTAATCACATTGCTACCGACATCGGGGGGGTGGTGAAGGCAGTGAGAAAGTCTCATAGAACTCCTTCTAAGGTCAATAATGAGAATGCTATGGAGGAAATAAAGGGTATTAGCAAGAGATTGAAGGACCTTCAGGACGATATCGAACACCGGACTAAGGAGGATATTAGACGCTATTAGGATCGTACTCGAATGACGTGAAGGCGTCTCGTTGATTTATCTGGAGGGTTTGGGTTGGCGATCTGTGTTTTATTGCATGCAATGGGGGTAGAAATCCTGAGATCTGCCTTATGGAGGAAGGGCAAAGAATGTCAATTCCTTGGAGGAACGGGGAGGTTAAGTTCAGCCATGTCACGGTTGTGTTGTCAGGCCGCTTTTAGATTGGAACTCTGACCCAAAATCAGCTTGGAACAGCATCCAGAGCCTTATATTCCACGCTTCTATTGTAACTAAGATAAAGTCGTACAATCTTACGACCGTATCCTTTACATGACTTGATCCTGATGGACGGACAGTTAATATCGGCCTTTGTTAATACTTGCAAGGTCTCTATGTTGTACTGCTTTTGCCAAGGGTTTGACTTTGACAGATAACGAAATACCTCTCATTTCCACAATTTAAGCATTCTGCAAGTTCTCCATACGGTTCACCTTCGCCGAACTAGGAGATTATATTATAATGCCTCCACCCAGCTCTTTCAGCAAAGCCTCCGCAATCCCTGCTGTTTTAAATAGGTGGTGTTATGTGCAATGCCATCAATAGCTGCCAGGCAGTAGGCAGTGAGTCTCTCACGTATCTGGCAGTTCGATCGCTCCATCCACTAATATCTTCTTAAATGCAGAGGTGGTAATAATAATGGACTTCGGCTTGCTCTGCCAAATATTGGCTACGATGTTGAGCAGAGGCTTTTCAATGGATGGCACTGTCTTAGGGACTGGAAATCGGTTGCTGTGTTTATGTTAGTTAAGGCAACCTTATTTGACTGAACAGTGGAAGAATGGGGTGGCCTTGAGAAAGGATATGATTTGGAAAGCTGAACGGTAGGATAACGGGATTGGATGCCTTGAGACAATGTTCTAGCTAACTATAGAAAGGATAAGAGCTCGTTAGGTGTTAGGTGTCGGAATTGCCACGTCCTTTAGAATGTTAAACATGCCTTATTTTAAAGCTCGGTCCTAAGAAGCTAGTTATTATACGAGCAGACTCGAATTAGTCAGTTTGCGCTAATTATCTTCTAAATTCTCTATGCATATCACTGCTCTAGGGATAAAGATTTTAAGCAGCACAAGCGATTTACTACTGTTGATTAGGAGAAGGCTGTAAAAGAGTTTAGTAAGCTCCTGCAAAAACATTTTAGAGACCCTGTATATGCTGCGGAATTAGATACTTAATTCAGCAGTAATAATAGGATTTCTATATGAGACTTTCTTCGAGGTTATGTAATAAACCAGGAGCCAGTTCTAACCAAGCTCGCCTCTACATAACGGCTTGCGTCACGTCTAAGTACGTGGGACGGGATATAAAGGATATTTACCAAATACATATCTAACAATTTAGCTATGGAAACAGCGCTACTAACACAGCACTTTTAATATTCTGCGGTATGAAATGATTAGAGTGGCCGGCTTTGCTAAATTCTTAATGTGATCTGTACTTACAGGCTGCGCATCTAACATAATAGCAGGATCCGACACTATTACTACCACGCTATCAAGGATTATTTCCCACTTCAGAAAAACCCTTCTATATATTCAGGCATTGATATAAAGATTTGTAATAGCAAGAAGGCTATTGTTAGCTGGAATATAACCCCGGGAAGCTAAGGCTGTTAAACAGAAGCCCGACAGGTTAGTGAGATCGTCGCGGAAATGTTACTATATTGCATTCATATCTTTATACATAAATCACTTCGGCTATGGTATCTTCCGTTATGCATAGTTATGCATAGTGTTTAGTAATACAGCCTAGTAATTTGCTAACTAGCCAAGCGAGAGCAGGCGGGGTAACTTAAAACTTAATTTACCCGTCTCACATAGTTGATTTTTCGAAACATAGCTATAGAACACCTAGTGATAGCTCGGTCTCGGTCTCGGTTTCGCTGCAAGTTAATTTTTATAAGACACTCCGTATTACGGCTAAATCTCAGGTAATCTAAATTCAAACGTAGCGATAGCGAACACTGCCTTCGACACACACATCACTTGCTACGTTCTAGCTTGTTCAGGTCACACAGCTGTCTGTGCTATGTTACTGACCTGGCTGAGCCTTACCAGACACGCGTATAGACAAAGTTTGAGTTGTTTTATACGCGTATTTGGGCTTAGCATTAACTAATTATCTCCTTTAAGAAGTGCCTTTGCCGATCAATCATACTCTGGTGTCGCAGTGCAGCAGTAGTCACAAGGCCAATCATGTTAGCCTTATTACGGTAGTTGGAGGTAGATCGCAACGCAGAACCTGGCCTTTCGGTAATGAACATCTTTCCGAACCCGTTGAAAATGTGACCACGCGTTATCGAATGAGTCTGTGTTGGCGCTGTTATAAACGACCTATCTGGCTACTTGTTATCATGTCTTTATCACACATCTTACAACTATTCATCTCAGCAAGAAAATATCCCCAGTATTGACAACAGCACCAATAACAACAACCTCGTCAGGAATCAACAATGAACAACACGCAATTTCTTATAAACATCACTGCGGAGCGATGGCCGATTCTCCTCACTGCATTTATCGTCTGCTTTGTCGCCGCTGTGGCGCCTAAATTGGGCAGCCTCTTGCGGCTAAGGAATATTCCTGTCGTTGGCGAGGAGCTTGGAAATGCAGAAAATCGCAGAAAAGCATACCTTGGCGGTGCTAGAAAATTATACTCGGCTGGGTACAACACGGTAGAAGCACCCACCTCCTCTGTTGGAACTACAACTCATCACGCTTTAGTTCAAAAATGGCGTTTTCATGATTACTACCTCTCGATGTAAGTCTTACTGAGCAAAACCAAGAGATGTTGAAATTGACCTCCTCAGCTTCGCCAACTATCGTGATCTCTCCGGACTTTCTCCCTGAGTTGAAGAAGCTCCCTGATGCAACTCTTAGTATGGAGGCTGCTGTTGACGAGGTGAGTAGAAATGAAGCTATAGACTGCAACCCTACTTACCAAGATCCAGTCGATGGAGACCAAATACACCAAGATTGAGACATCAGTACCTATCATTCCTCATACAATTAAAGGAGAGCTGACTCCATCACTATGTAAGTGCTCCCTGGCTCAAGACTGAACTTTGTGGAAAGTAGAGACTTGAGGATACAGCAACACGGAGACTGACGTTGCGCAGCTCGACTGAGCACTACTATTTCGGATGAAGTGAGACAATCACTAGAGCTTTCCATGCCTCCTTGTGACGACTGGACAGAAGTCAACATCCACCATAGCCTCCTCCGCATCGTCGGAATGGTATCAGGCAGAGTCTTTATCGGCCCAGAGCTTTGCCGTTCCGAGCAGTACCTCGATGCTGCTATTAACTATACCATGGAAGTCATGGGTGCTCAACGAGCTATCCAGAACATGAGACCCTGGTTAAGGCCGTTCTTGGCCCAGAGCAGACCTGAGGTGAAGAAGCTTTACCAGCGAATTGATGAAGCTCAAGCTTTTCTTGGGCCTGTGGTGGCGTCTAGGATCGACGCCATGTCAGGCCCTTCGTACGAGAAACCAGATGATTTTCTGCAGTGGCTCATCGATGGGAAAGACAAGTTCCCCGATAAGAATAGCCAGAACCTTGCCAAGGTTCAACTAGGTCTTACATTTGCCGCTGTCCACACCACGACTCTAACTGCTACGAATGCGTAGGTCCTCCCAGAGTTTCTCTCAGCTGTTGACTAAAGTAAGACAGTTTTTACGACTTGGCGGCTCTGCCAGAACTACAAGCTGAGCTGCGAGGAGAGGTTCAAGAAGCTCTGTCTCAGAGCAACGGCGCCTTCACAAGCAATACTCTGCAGGCTATGAAGAAGATGGACAGCTTCCTCAAAGAGACCCTCCGAGTTCATCCTGCGACCATGGGTAAGGCATGGATCCAAATATCGTAGTCTCGAGATACTAACACAGTCCTCACAGCGTCTTTCCAACGCAAGGTGCTAAAACCCTTCACTTTATCCAACGGCCGGACGATCCCAGCTGGAGTAACAATAGAGATCCCTGCTGTTGCAGTCAACTCTGACTCCAACGTCTTCCCCCACGCAGACGAGTTTGATCCATTAAGGTTCTACCGACTCCGCACCCAAGCCAAGGATGCGGGATCGGTAGAAAAGGCAGCGAACAACCAGTTTGTCAGCGTGAACCAGAGTTCCTTGACCTTTGGATATGGACGACACGCTTGCCCTGGGCGGTTCTTTGCGGCAAACGAGATCAAGATGATTCTGGCCCATGCGCTGTTACGGTATGATGTTAAGCTGGCGAGTGGTGAGACTAGGAGGTATCCTAATATGGAGTTTGCGCATATGGTAAGTTGGGAGGATGATGGGGATAATGCATATACTAACTGTGGCTGCAGTCTATTCCTGATCCCTCGAAAATGCTTTTGTTCAAGGCTATTAGGATTTAAAAGGGTTTATTTATTTGAGGTGCTAGGACGGGAGTTTGGGGTTTATATGTTAAAGACTACGTTGGATTAGCAGATACGAGTGAACGCGATATTCTGCCCAAGCCTGTCCAGTGCCTACTGCATGCTTACTGGTTTGACTTTGGCTTCCCTTGCGATCGAACAAAGTGGATATTTTCGTGATGACTTAGGCTCGAGTCTTGCAAAACGCGCTAGAAACGCGCACAGTCAAAGAGTTTTCCCCCTGCCTTCCGTAAGAAGGCTTGATGCCTGAACTGGTTTTCAACCTCAAAGCTAAGCGTAACTCCTGACATTACCGACGCCCTGTCTATCACCCTCTGTTTCCTCAGTATTATCACTCTGTCCAGCGTATTGCAGTAGCACTTGGTTGCCCTCCTTTACCTCAGCTGTGTCAGAGCGACTTGGATACACTGTCCCTGCATCCCACTAACGTGGCTGAGCTCCACGACACCCAAGTAAAATAGCATGTAGAGAGCATGAATCAGTGATGTTAGATAGAAAAATAATAGACCCAGAAGAGCCTGAATACGGGCACATTAGACACGAGATTACAGGTTCGATATAGATCAACTTCGTCAATTGAAGCCGAGGTCTTAAAAACCTCAGTAGTTAGAAGATTATTTACATAAACCTAAAACAGTGTCGATATTTGACTGATACAGTAGCAGTCACTTGAACGTTACTCTAAGCAGTAGCCTTGGCCGCCTTAGCAGAGCCACCCATGAGGGGGCTGATAACAGGGACACCGGGAAAGAAGGAGGATCGAATAGTAGGGACAGCGATGGAAGCAGTGAGGCCAAGGCCATTAACCAGCTCTCCATCCATGGTCTTAGTCGCGGAACTAGGAGCATCCACAGTCTGGGTTGTAGTGTAAGCACCACCATCGCCCTCCTTCAAGCAAACCCCAGACCCGTAAGCGTTCTTGCAAACGTGTTCAACTGTATCTCCCTTCTTGCTACCAACGGCAAAGCCATCAACCTGCATGTCAACGCAGGGAACATCAGCGGGGCAGTTGAACTTGATAGGTCCTCTCTGGTGACCATCGTTACAGCTTCCAGACCAGCCTGAGAAAGTCATGTTGCTGTACAGAATACCGTCACCCGCGATGGGCTTCATAGAGCTCCATTCGGCATCGAGATCGAGGGTGTATGCGTTGGAGTGGCCCTGGAAGTTCTTGAGAGCGACGTTTGAGACGGTGCCGCTTCCACCGTATGACTTGAACATGTACATCTGGTTCGATCGCTGAGTGTAGATCTTGTTGTACTCGATATGGTGAATGTTTGTATCTGTAGCGAGAGAGCCCATGGCGCAACCTCCAGACCAATTGCAGAAGACGTTTTCGATAAGCAGATGGTCAGAAGGGTTCTTGACAGTGACGCACTCGTCCTTGTTGCTGACTTCAACGTCGTGGATGTGGATGTTGGATCCCCAGACGTCAATGCCGTCCAGACCACCTCGTGCGCCTCCGTGAATAACTGTGTTGTACACTTCTCCATCCGAGCAAGTGTCCAAAGAGAAGTGGAAGGCAGGAGCTTTTTTGCATCGTTAGTCCTTTTGTCTCAGTTGTGACTAGAGAGACTTACAGTCGACAAGAGCCACGTCGTGTATGGAGAAGCTCTTGACGTCGAAGAAGCGGAGGATACGGGGGCCGTATTTGTTATCTATTAGGTTATCAGTAAGTTTGTCAGGAATTTGACAGTGAATAGACTGACTCTTGTGGAACTCATATCCATAGCCCTGAATCGCACCCTTTGAGGTGCTGCTGTAGAACTCAAAGTCCTCCAGGTGCTTGAACATAAACATATTCCCATCCCCAGTACTTTTCGCGTCAGCAGAGTCGTTTCATTACTTGTCAAAGACTTACCCAATGCGGTAAATGGTTCCGTCAAGACGGAAAGACATGGGGGTCTTGGACGAAAGGGTCAACCAGGTGCCGAGGCCATAATCGCCCTCTGGGATGACAACTTCTCCACCGCCAATTTTGCAAGCATCCCAGGCTTTCTGAATGGCCGCGCTGTTATCCGTCTTGGCGCTTGCCTTGGCACCGTAGTCGGCGATGTTGCAAGTTTTGATGGCTGCCTTGGCTTGACGAGTAGTCAAAGGTCCGACCTTGCCGCTCAGCTGCGCAGCAGCCTGGACGGCAGAACTGACGGCAATCAATGCCGAAATGAATGAATAACGCATAATAGGCTTGGAAAAGAATGGATAAATTAAAGAGTGAACGAAAGTAGTGAAGTTGCAAAAACAAAATTGAAACAGAGCAGATCTACAGTCTACTTCTCTGGGGTTGTGGTTATATTTGAAGTCACCTAAATATGGATCCCATCTGCTGATGACAGGGTTTCCGAAACAACCACCGTTTTAACTCGCTACAGCTACACGATTAATTTCGCTGTTAGGATGTCTCCACCAATAAACATGAAGTACATTCGGCTCGACAGCCAACAAGTATTTCAGATAGACTGCCTTAATTTCATGTAATTCGTTTAATACAGATGAAATCTCTCTTACTCCCACAACCCGAGAGATTACCTTGTAGTATCGTGTATTGACATTGACATAATTGCCTTAAGGCAGACTGGTAAGTAGTTATGAGACTGATCCAGCTTTTGTGTACCTATTAATATCAGATTATAACTATTAATCCAGGTAAGACTCAGGCTCTGGAATGCATTGCATAGCTAAATAGGTTAGGTATATCTTATAAAGAATGTTAATTAATGCTAATTAACTCGCTATATATAACTTCTGGGCTATTAAGATAGATTTTTTTATTATTATAATTTACTACCTTATTATAAGTATTATTTCACATATAGTATTATATATTAAAAGCTAAGTTA
>JABCJZ010000380.1:0-36296 GCA_013184445.1 Fusarium sp. NRRL 53497 | reverse complement strand
GTATAATACTAAGCATTCAAGGGCAATGCCTATCTAGCTAATATAAAAAATCAAAGTAATATTATATTTATAGGCCTCTCTAATAAACTTATATAGAAACTCATAATAGCCTTACTATTTGCAGTAAAGGCTAGTCTCGACATTACCTCGTCAGTAATAGGTAATCACTCCCTCTTGCGAGAGCTAGTGTATGTTGCTGTGACATTCGTGGTCACGCTGGCAAGGTTGGATGAAAGGCTATATCGTAATGGCATCATAAGTCCAGGTCCATCAATAAGGTTAGAAGAGATCTCAGAAGATATTACCTTTATTGCTGTCCTTGGTGGCTTCTGAAATCACCGCTCTGTAGTGCGGTTATTATACTAAAGCCTCAAACTACTGAATTGTAGAGCACACGCTAGCCATGGAATATGAGCCAGAGCAGGGTTTTAACAAGGATAACCCAGAACGAGAGTCGGGCCAACTTCGAGTCCAGACTAACGATGGCGAAGTTGACGCAACCAGTGGCTTCAACAACGTTTGCAATAGCAACGACGTTACTATTGGTGAATTCAAATTGGCATCGGGTATGGACAGCAGTATTGAGAAGGACGCAGAGGACAAACAGCAAAGTAACCAAGACTCCTCCCTGTATCCATAGACTCATATTGTCTAGTTGCGAGTATGAGAAGTTCATCCTCTGATTTGATAGTACTTATTGGTCCCAATCCGTATTATCTTCAACGAGGCAATTGGCATCCGCCTCAAGAAGGCTGTTGTCGTTCTTGCTCAAACTTCTGTGACAGGCAGCGAGATGGATCATGGATAAGATGCCCTCAAGGCTTTTTTGACAGTGGCGAATCATCTGAAGACATCTTCAAATCCAGGAAAACGCACATAGAGTCTGCTAAAGCGGAGACAGAACAAAGCATCAAGATGTACCCTGCTATCCAAGTAGTGTCAAATAAGAGATGCATATAAACCGCGTCTATTGAAAAGCTCTCCGACGTGGTTGAATAAGACATGGATATTAGTAATACTGTGGAACGCTATGCGAAGGCGGTGAAGCGCGGTGACAGGAGGAGGACCGAGGACGTTATACTATATCTCCTCGCCAAAGCTAGCGTCGCGGCAGTCGAGTCATTTGTCAGCTAGGACTGGATTACAGCTCTGAAAGAGGGTGTAGAAGAGGTGACGAAACTTCCCTCCAGTACCGAAAAAACACAGTAGGGTGGTCATGCCGAATACCTGACCCGGCAGTCAGTTCTTGCACAGTGGCAAGGGAAACCATAACCGTTGCACCGGGGGAGATCAAACAACAAGAGATGATCGAAATCCAAGATATACGTTCAACAGGAGAGAAAGGGTGGTTTATATCAAGGCCGAAACAATCAAGATGGGTTGAGAATAGAAGGGGGTCGAAGATCGAAATGCTGGGCTATCAAGAGATAACGTACGTTGAGGGTTAATCATCGACTATGACAAGTATGGCATCTGATATAAGGAAGCCAGGCTCTAAGTTAGATTTATAAGAGAAGCAAAAGCTGTTTCATTAATAACTGGCTGATTGTTCTACGTATAGTTGTTTGAATTGAGACATCTCAATACGTAACTAATAGTGGCTCGATATGTGCCAGAATACTGGGCTGTGCATTGTGCCTTTTTGTTCAAGTGTCGATTATCTCTGCTTGGTATATGTTTGTATCAGCGAACCTAATCAGGCTGAGCAGATGCGTATTGTAACCTTTCTGGAAATCATTGACAACAGTGACTTCCTTTTCAGCTTTAGAGAGAATCCTCACGGTCTAGGCCTCCAGGATATCATCAGATCTGTTCAAACCGCTACAGCGAGAAGACTGAGTTCCACGAGCATTGACATCGTGTCCAAAAGCAAAGACCTCCCGTCCTCCCGACACAGGGTAACCCTTTGAAGAGAGATTTGCCACTTCCTGAAGATATCATTCGCAGTTCCCCATGTTGTGCCTGTCAAGCACGGCAAGAGGCGGTGACCGTTGCGATCATGCAACCAAAAGGATGCCCGGCACTGTGGGTTTGGAACAGCTCCACGTACCGGGACGATATCACAGGGCCAAGTTCACTCTTTTCAGTATTGTGGTAATTCGAGCAGTAACACAAGGGTGATTTGTCACGCTGGGTTGTCTTCATATAATAGATCTGGGTGTTAGTAGTAGGGAACACACTGCCGATAATCATGCTTAAGCTTCACGACTCTATAATCCCTCACATTGACTGTCCAAGTACGTACGACCATACCCACTGGAAAATACGGGATCCCGTCCGCTCTCCCATAGTCAAGCCGGTGAGGGGCGGATCAGTAGTTGGGTCGGTGACGACCAGCGAATCCCCGCTGTTGTATGTTTTTGCTGAATCTCCCTTTTTGCCTACCCTGCAGATTCTCTAACTGCCAACTGACAAGCCCTTCCACCAATAGAATACCCCAGTGAATACACAGACTTGGTTATTTGTATCATTGTTTGTGATATTATTTCTTTTATCTCACACTCCTTGGTTAATAATTGGTATACTCAAGCTTCAAACAACTCTAGGTGTTATGGATTGGGCGTTGTGAAATTTGAGTTAAAGCAATATGAAATATGAGCTCGCGACATGACGAATAGAAACGTCATCTCTGTCACTAGGCCTCAACAACATTGATTCACATATTTTCCATGCCTTCCCGTGATTACCAGCACATACAAAGCTGACGCTTCAAGCAATTGAGGTGAGTTTATCCCGTTTGAGGCAACATACTCCAGGGTGAAACATCAGGCTGACGCAAGGCTCCAGGAACTGATCTTTCATAATATTGCTGTAATCACTCACTGTGATAGGCATCCGGGAGTGGTGACCCCTCTTTGGAATGCCACACTCTGGAATAGCAGAGGATGGGCCAAGAAGATGTTTTATCTTAGTTTGAAGACTCTAGTGCTTGTTTGAGACGATCTTGACATATACCTACTAACCGGAAAGCTTCATTTCTTACCGTGAGGGTTTCTTTTAGTTGTGCCATCTTGATCGACCTCAGATCTACATGGTTACTCAGAATCTTGCCGTGAAGGGTTCTGAGTATATCTTCCAGCGGGTTCTTCTTGAAGCCTGGTGAACGGTCTCTTCTTCTTCCATAGATCGACTCTGGCATTGCATATGCTATTATCTACCTAAGAGTGATATCGTAGTGCTTTTGCAAAAGACCCCTGCGTGAGTTTGATAGAGGACTGTGAGATTGAACAGAAAATCGCTTGGCGGGAGTACTGGTTCAAGACTGGATCAGATCTTTGCCGAGTAGTTCATGAACCTTTATGATAAAGGTTGCGAGCTGAGATGTGACACGAGCCGAGTCAGCCTGTCAAGCATGAGAGAAGTGACTTTTAGATCCAGAGGGGACAAATGAAATGCTGACCAACCCACTTCGAACAACGATTTCAACCAGCCAGGTGCTCATATCTTCGAAAAGATCACGCTCTCTTAAGAAGACAATGTTTCCGTAAACCATCACCTATGAGGGACTTCTACCATAACCGTCGTGAACCCGAGCTTCGAAACTCTCGGCTATCTCTTTCAACTGTCAAAATGAAGTGTCCCTGCAGTTCCGGTCGCCGTTTATAGCGCGTTACGATACGTGCATCTCGCCTTGTTCACTAGACCAGATGGAGAGAAGGAATGCGAGAGAGTCCGTCCGGGAGCTCTCTGGTCAATCACCAACTATCATAGAACTGTCAAATCGTTCACTAGAATGAGATACCGCTTGCTCTTTTGATCTCGATGCTTATCTTCCCGGTATAGTTCAGATGCTTATGTGCCAGAACACTGAGCTGTGCATATGCAGTGTAATACCTGATATAGAACAGTATACACTGAAGCAGAAACCATAGAGTTGTTGAATGAAGGTTGTCCATTCTACGGACAAGCCTTAGATGAGCTGCGCCTGTGCATTCAAAGTCTTTCTCAAGCATTATTTTATACTCATCACCACAGTACGCGCGTCTCAGCTCGCAGAGCCAATAAATATCTTGTCGGCGATTATCTGGAGGCTGGTTGTTAGAAAATGTGCTTCATTTAGGTCACTGAGAAGCCATGAAATTTGTTGACGGCTGCCAGAGATATCAATCGACACTGTGAATAACCTGAAGCACAACTATTGTAGATTTGATTTGACATAGCTGTGGATGAAAACAGAACTCAGCGGTAATAAACCAACGTAACGGGGATGTATGATCAATCAACACAATTCTAATTAATTGGAGAGAAAATAGTGATGAAGCGAGGTTTCGAAGATATCAGGAGTCTCCATTTCCAAGTGCTGCCCGTAGTAAGGGCTGTCATTCTGTATTTTGGGAAGAAAAAGTCCTACAGCATTCATTAACTGTGTTGCGATAATAAAAGACTTACTGAAGAGGTTACAATGTCACGATAAACCTTTGATCATACTTGAACTGTAATGACTGGATCATGTTGAATGTCTGGTGAACTTGGCAAGCTGAAGCGAGAGAGACGTCTCAAAATCAACATGCATGCATCTTGCAGGGTCTGAGATACCAACAATAATTAAATCAGAACAATGAAAAATATTCTCAAATCCAGGAACCCAGCCCAACAATACCTCGGCATGAGAAACCATCATATATATTACTGCAACACCGAGAACTCCTTAGTGAATCTCCTGCTGCGTCATAGAATACCAAACTCTTCAGACAGCTCAACCTCCTCCCTCAACTCACTCTTTAGCCGATGAATTGTAGGATGACGCAAATACATTATATTGCAGCAAATCTCGAGTAGATTATGATTGTCCCGTTGGGCCATCCTGATATTCTGTATCTACCGCATTTTTTGTTTCAGTTTGGGAATGTGTTCAATTTTGTCCATTCGTTCAGGTCCACGGGATTGTTTGTTCCTCATTATCATCCTCGATAGATTCTGCCGAATATCGATTGATAACCTTTGATACAGCTATTTTGCGCTGTTGGCAAATATTCTATTACTCCACGATATATGTCGAGTCGCGCCGCGTACTAACGCATTCTCGTCGTCAGAGGGAATATTGAACGGACTGCCGATGTGAGTCCTGTATGAGATCCCCACCATCCTCTCTCTTCCCTTGTTCTTCGCTGACATAGGTATGAGCGAGAGATGTGACTATTTCTACCAGAGGAATGTCGTCGACAACGCAGACGCGGGGCTTCGTCATCTCTGACTGAGCGCACCATCCCGGTTTCTTCATGCATCGCTGTCCAGGCCAAATAATGGAAGTCACCTATGAATATATGCTGCGCGAGTTCTGATGGCTTCGTACTGAGGGTTTCGTACAAGAAAAAGGAGGAAGAATGATCTGCGAATGTTAATATTCTCGGTGACTGCAACTGATGACTAGCGACAAGTGATAAGGCGAAACCATAATTCGGCAGCCTTTCCGATAGAAGATGGCTCAGAGGGGAAGTGTTATCCTCAACCAAAGACTCAAATGTAGTGACTATACCGCTTCTGTTGTTGACAGATGGATCTTTGTATGCATGACTTTTAGTGCCAAGGAGAAGGCCAATGTCGATTGACGGAACTCTCAAAGCGTCGTTCTCGCTACAAGATGTTCGAAGTTTTCACGATATCCGTGCTGGAATAATAGCAAAGTCGTCTCGAGATGGTCAGCGCAGGCAAAGGAGTAGCAGATAGAGGACTTTTAGGCAGAATAATAGATATGGAGAAATAAGAGACACAGGGCTGTAATAACAGGATATGTAGAACTCGATGGTGATTGAAAGGGATATTGTATTGTTCCTCTGGAAGCGCTGGCTATCAATTGAGTAGAGAATCAGGGGTCTAATTATAATAATACAGGTACAGGATTATAAGTACTACATGGTAACAGGTAGAACTAACTTTGACAAGTTGTTCTTAGAATGATGAATTGTATGAACCGCCGGCTTAGTCGTTGCCCCATATGCCTGGTTTTCGCCTGTGCCCAAGTTACGGATGTAGGCTGGATGAGCACCGCCAGCCACGATAATACGTATCTTGTTTCCCTTACAAAAGACATGTCCACAGTCAGAGAGCGGGAGTTCCAATGGTTCAAGGCCTCTTGCTGGATCAAGACGCTTGTAAATATCGCTTATACGTGTAGAATTTCCCTTGCTATCGACTTCGCTGAGTCGAACCAGAATATCCACGTATGGATTATCGCTGGAGTGATGAATGTCGATCATTGGCTTGCCGTAAACCTCTAGATCACTGTCCAGTGGCATGGTATCAAAGAAAACAACATCTGAGCGTTGTGCGAGTAGAGTGTCATTGTAGTTTGCGGGGGTGACATCGTCGAATGGGCGAGGCATACCGATATCAGGGGTTGCGTTGGTGGGATCAAACGTAAAGCTCGAGCTCGATGCCTGTTCAGCTGGCTGTTCTTGGCTGAGGGTCTTGTTAGGAGCTAAAAAGAACTCTCGCGTGGAAGAGGCGACTGGGGGCCAACTGGGCAAATCTCGCCATTCCTTAACACCTGTAACGAAAGCTCGACACGTAGATATTCGAGGATCATCGCCGCGGCCCGCAAGGTGATACTCAAGGAACTTAAAGCCCTCAACCAGCGGCAGCCCTCGCTGTGCGCCAAGATGTGACCACGGCCCGATAGTCAGGAAGGCCGGTGCACCTTGTTCTACCAAGACACTATGCTGGTGCAGAATAAGCGGCAGCATAATGTCGTTCCAGCCTGTAGACTGCAAGATCGGAATAGTGGCTTTCTTCAGTGCAGCACTCTGATCGGCTCTCTTCCAAATCGAGGTAGATAGTTCATTGTTACTGACCATTTCCTCCAGCCAAGGTGGGGTTTGGTCCTGCAGATGTTTCTTGATACTATCCATAAGCGGCAGAGAATCATAGACAGGCTGGAGGATTTCAGGTTGCTTCTTGATATAGGGCAAGCCAGGTGTGAGACCTCGCTTGGAAGCAGTCATGAGGTCTGCCCAGGCCAGCATATGCGCTTCCATAGCTCCGGTGCCCCAAGTAAAAGCACCAAAGTCGGCTGGACCCGTACTGATAACTGCAGCCTTCATATCATGCGGCGGATCGCTGAGGATAGCCCACTGAGTGTGCCCGAGGTAAGATCCCCCAAAGGTAGCAAAGGATCCTGTATACCAAGGCTGCTCTCGCATCCAAGCAACAGTCGCATGGCCGTCTTCTGCCTCTTAAGCCGCAGGAACAACACTTTGACCGTCGGAGCGGTCGGTTCCTCGACAAGCGGCTAGTAGTACTTGATAGCCTCGCGAAGCAAACATGCGTGCATTTCCAAGAGCCATGAGCGGTGCGATACCGTAAGAGGTGCGCACTAGGATGGTGCCGAGAGGTGGAGAGATGGTTGGTTGGTACAGATTCGCTGCCAGCTTCACTTCTCCAACTGGAATCTGCACGAACTCAACTGTGTAACTGCATGTTTCCCAGGGTAGACCGGACCACCATCCAACAGCTCTATCGACAAAAAAGGTAATCCAACCACGTTCGACAGGCGGCATGACGATAGATTTGTTGTTGTTGAATAATAATTACGGAGGATTTGGAATGACCCCGCTACACATTCCCCTTTCAATATTATGTGCCGTAATCGGTGTATTTGTATTGATCAACTCGAAACTAACTATGTGCAGGTCGGCCTAACCTATACACGCATCTCGGTCTAATCTTTACTCCGCAGCTACGTCATCGCTGACTTCGGATATAACTCCCCCGATAAGCCCGTGCCAGTCAATGAGCCAATCATCGTGCTTAATTACCTTCAGAACTAACTTCCATTAATAGTTCATATAGTTATGACCTGTGTACCTCTCATTTATATTTTCTGTCTCTAGGTGCGCGCAAATATATTACTATAAACAATACTACATTTTTCCTACATATTGTTACCCATTCATATAGATCGTACCATGCCCTACCTCTTCTGGGAATCTTGTCAGCCTCCACAGCATTCTGTCTCGAATAGGCAACGCTCGCATCCTCACAGTCCTTTGCTTACAGCGTATGCACGGAACATCGGCCTGGCTCGGATCTTCGGCCCGCGGATTCACGGTCCAGACTTCACTTTGCTTCAATAAACAACGTGGCTCATACACACATGATCCTCACTGCTGAATATATCGAAGGATTGTAAATTAGGCGCTCGGCTCAACAAACTTTGACTCCGATAATGAGATAACTATCAGCCTGGAAGTCAAGTATGCAACTCATTCAAAACAGCAAAAGGAAACACTCACAAGAGTATAAATATCGCTGCTGATTCTGTAAAACCAACTCTCGTTATTAACTCACAGTTCCAGTAACTCAATTATCGACCGTCTTACTCAACCTTCTAATTAAATTATCACTATGAAGGCCACTCTCTTTGTCACAGCCCTCTTTGGCGCCGCCATTGCTGCTCCTGTCCCTGCACCTATTCTTGAATCAGACATTGACATCGCTGCTCGCGACCTTGAAACTCGTGGAAGCTGCCCCGCTGGCCAGAACTGTGTCAGCGGTTACTGCACCGCTTACACATGTGTGCCCACGGGTACAGGCACTTTTTGTTACAATTTCAAGTATAACAAGTGCTAGATAACGCTAGAGATACTTGTAAGATATATCTCCTGCCTACGAGAAATGCACTGACTAATATGAGTAGCCTCTACGTTTTTGGAGATAGAACAGGTGACGATTCCGTACTAGTAGTAATCGGATTTGAAGACTCGGGGAGGAGATTAAGGTTTAATTTATGCTATTTGTATTTTGTTTAGTTAGTTATATATAAATCAGTCCTTACTGCGGTATTGAACACTAAGAGGTGTATATTGCTGTGGCAAGGCACTTACTGTTGATCTGATGGCGTACCTCCAAGAGACTGTGCTTCCTGATGTAACCTATCACAATCTCGTATGCCGTCTTCTTTCTTGAAGAATCCTCTCTCTTGTGTCTTTGTTGCTTTGCATCAAAATCCTTCTGTGTCAGACCTATGAGATGTCCTCGATTATGAAAAGATAGTCCTTAGGAAGACTAAAACTCGAGCTTTTATCTTTATCCCTAAGCTCGACAAGTAGGAGCTATTAAGCCAAGTGGAGAAGAATCGACGAATTTTTGGATAGGATCTTCTCCCATTACTATTTTATTAAAAGAAAGCCACGTCGTTGCGATGTTAACCAAGATTGTTAACCGTTTATTCTCAGTTCTGTGACATGAGATAACATATCAAGAACAACTCCAAACAATTAATAGTGTTAAGTTTCGTCTCCCTTACTAGAATTCCGTTAGTCAGTCCTCTGATCGAAAATCAGCATTGCAACAACGACTTTAATAAGGTTTGGTATCTGTTGAGATCCTCGACCTTGCTGCATAATGCCATGTTTTTAGTGAAACGCATATTGAGGACATAGTGAACAGGTTCAACCATTATGGTACCAGCGCTAAGGACATATCCGTTTTACTTTATATTTGTTGAGCTAGAGTATATACTCCCTGGGGCATAAATGCGAATGTTGGGAACAAGTACCCTATCTAATGGATGGCTGTTGTAACACTACTGAACCACGTTGTGACACATCTCGAGCACCACTCGTAATCATTTCTCGCGGGTTTGATTAGTGTCTTCTCGGCAGCACTAGACTACCAGCCAGGAAGAAGACCGACAAGTCCACTATTCCTCTACCTAACAACCTGAGAGAGACGGTACAAGCTATAGTTACAAAGGCAGGTCTCGTTGCTTCAGCTAATGTCATCTTGCTTCCCAATACTATATTCACGTCTACTCTACCCTGAGTACCATATGTAAGTGTGAAGCATGTCCACAGGTATACAACAGTTTAGTAATATTGACAAGCCCTCTTCCAATAACCATAGTTCATTATCTATTAGCAGCTGCACTTTTCATTCTGTAGTCATGCCGTAACTATCACAATAAAAAATAGACATATGTTAAGAGACTCTGTTATGGCCCTTGCCTGTAAAACGCCCTCGAAAAGCTCGACATACAAGTTCAGGTCATCTAGAATTATCCAGTAGGTAATCATCCATTCCTATGTGTCGATGAGAGTTCGAGTGTCTCAAATGCCACTGATCGGCCATGCCACCACTTAACCTTAGCAGATGGAAAGTTACTACCAGGGCCTTTCAATACCTTACCAGGGTGCACCACGTTCATAATGATCAAAGCGACGAGCATCGGGAGCGCATCAAGGTAGAGCTGGAACTCCTCGTGTCGAAGGACCACGTTGTTGCTATTTGCACCTCCACCGAACTCGACGAGACGAAAGATAACCCGCACCTAGTCAGTCCAAATTAGCTATTAGACGCAAAACGGTTATATGGGATACTTACCATGATTAGTACGAGGACGAGGTAGACAACCCAGCAGAGAGGCTTTATCCATCGGCTCCGAGTCTCATGCTTGCCTATACGAGCATTAAGAGAAAGCTCGCGATAGAAAAGGCTATGAATAACAAGAAAAACCACAACGCAGCCAAGCTGGATGCCAATGCCAACCATATAAATATGCTGCCCCAGTTTAGATGTATCTGCATTGTCCGAGGCAAGCATGCCTCCGCCGGCAGCCTGGATAATGAAGCACATAACATCGAGGATAACGAAGATTTTGGCGAGCCATTGTGCCGAGATGCCGGCCACGCGGCGCTGCGAAATCAAGAAATGGACAAGACGGGCGACGATCATGTATATGTATGCATTAATCCCTGAATACAGTGTTAGCTGAATATGGCACTTCGCAGATAGAGAACTCACAAATCGGTGCAAGTAGAAATAGAAGAGTCGAGACGGTAACATAGGACGCTTGCTGCTGGTTCCTTGCACCTAAGGCGCGAGCGATGAAACAGATGCACTCCCAAGATGCGCCCATCACAATGACCCAGCAGAATTTCTAGTCATGTCAGTCTGATATTACTCCAAGGCGTAAGACGGAAAGCACCTGTTTGAGAAAGATTGCTTGGGCCAAGTGAGCCACGGTCGACAAGCCAAAGGCAACCGCAAAGGATGTGTTATCTTGCCAATTGGGGTAGAATCCATAATTGGCGTTGCAAGATTCGGGAGGGACATAGCCGTACTTGTCGGGCACTGCAGTTGTGCACGAGGGTATTGCTGATGAAGCAGTTGAAGACACATGGGCGAGTGTAGTGACAGTCGGTATCATGGTAGACATTGTAGGTATAGAATAGGCGTTGGTAGGAAATATGCTATGTCGAGATTTGTTTGGCTGATTACTATAGAGAGTAAAGAAAACAATTCTAGTCCTGCAGCTTCTCATGTCTTTATACAACTCGCTCAACGGTATTATTTGGGAGTTCCGCCAGGAGTCGTAAGCCATGTTGTAACCAGCCCCTGACCCAGCACGGTGGCACAGCTATGCGTCGCTTTGAAGAAGGAAAGCGAGAATTAGTTACGCGTTCAGATTAAGACGAAGCGAGAGACGAAATTCAATAGGGCATGGACTGTAGTCAAGTGTCTAGGTTTTTGACTCTTGCGCACCGACCATCCAAATCCAGGCCCTGTGATTGGCTTGTTCGTCGCTTTTGTCGTTTTCCCAAAACTGAGGGGCATCGAATTCGACCGAGGTGCTACTAGTCCTATTCTAGGCTGCAGTCGTTGCAGCTTCCAGGAGGCTGTGTCATTCCCCCCCCCCCCAGTCCATCCTCGCCCTTCTACCTTCCTGTAGCTGTCTCAAAATACATTGATAGATCTTTTCCATTTTGAAACATCTCAACCGAGTCTAAACAGCAAGATCTCTTGTCTGACCTAAAGGCCACATCATGTACCTCTGGAAACCGTCAGGTAAACGACTCCCGATATTCAAGATCCAGGACTGGGTGATCTTTTTAGAAAAAGAAAACCGTCTGCTCGTAGCACCGAGAAAGCATTCTTCTAGCATGTGGTTCAGTACCAAGAAGTGTGCAAGAAGGATCTGTGCTCCGTAGTTGGAAGGGTCCGTGAAGCTAGCGTAGTCTTCATCAGTCATCTTGTTTGTCAGAGCATAGCAGATTACCATTTCTAAGAGTGCTATTACCATTAGTTAAGCTTGATAGTGGAGAGAGGAAAAAAACAAACCATCTCGTGGTGAAGTTTTGCTCAGTAGAGCTAACCCCTCCAGTCTTGAGAGATACTGCAACTCGGGTTTTCCTCGAAGTAGTGGTTGAAGTATTCTGAGAGATATAAGGAAGTCTTCAATCGCCGTATTATCTGTGATTTTGTGCTGCTCCTCCATATACTTCTCCATGCTCCTAACCCACGACTCACGCGTAAATTGACAGAATATAGATATCCGATGGTTAGTTACTAGAGTGGTCGAAATAAGCATCCATCCACGCATCATGGCTATAAATTCCATCAAGCCATCTGACATATAGGTAGACTGGAAGGTAAGGCCGATAATGGCAGCATAACAGGCGTCTGCATCCGCTGGGGTGTGACAAGGCTGCGATAGGGCATCATTCAAGCCCCTGATAGCTGCGATTCTGAGATTTATAGCCTGCACGGAGTAGTCGGCTTTATTGGACACAGTCAGGTGCTGAGCAGCAAGAGCCAGGATGCTTGAGGCCAGGAACTCATACTGCGGGTTTGAGCTAGACACGGCCTCTAAGATGGTGTCTAGAGCTAGATTGACGAAGAGACTTACCTTGTGTGAGAGCGCAGCCACATCTTGCCACACAGCCAATGCGCCATACGGATGCGGTGGATATGCCTCGGTGAGGAAATGATGAAAAAACCGAAGATGGTCGAGGCATACTTTGACTGTGGGCGCAGAAGGAACTGTCCGAGGATCAGGCAAGACAACTGCGGGATAAAGGCATGGTAAGCGCATGCGTCGACAGCCTTGGCACTCAGGCTGGTGCTCGGAACACTTGACATGACGCCGCTTGCAATTGAAGCAGCCGCGCCGAGTCTTCTGAAAGCCTTTGCGGGGCACGTGTTTGCGCCGTGGAGCTGTTGGCGGCGAGGAGGGCCTATCGTTGATGAGAGAGTGCGAAGTCATATCACGTGGATGCAGCGTACTCCTCGTGATAGAGGACATGCCCTTTTGCCCAGAGGCGGGCAGCTGGACACTCATAATATTATCTGCCATCTGGAGATGTGATAAGGGTGCAGATTGCTGGGATCGTTCCTTGCTGGCAAAGTTTCACAGGGCCTTAGTCGTTTGTGGCTTGTTTTGCGCGGTCGCTTACGTCCGGAATGGGGGGACCCAATTTCACTTTGGCGTATTGACCTCAGGTCAGGAGATCAGCTATCTCTTTCGCAGAAAACACTCAAGCAGAATAGCTTAGATAGTTATTAGAGTGAAGGCTGGCTGGAAATTATCCCGTCTTACTCAAACACAGCAAGGTGTGGGGTAAGATTGTTATTCTTGGCGCTCCACAAAAGCCACTCGGATGGTTTTTAAAAATAGTAAGGTTCAGTCATGGTCAGGGTACCGTAGGCAAGATGACCCGACAGTCAATATCTGCCGAGGACTTTGTAGCTTATTACCAAGGCAGCTCCTTAATGTACAAGTACCTCATAATTCCCGATTGGGCAAGCTGACCCTTCCATGCGTAATTTCTGACCCTTCAAGTCTGACATTCATTAGACCACGAGGTCATTCACGAGGATGTGATATCATCACACTTTCACAAGCATGTCGTGAGTGAGTTATAAGAAGCATGAAAGCTAACCTCCTAATTTTATTCTCTTCATCTCCTGTTCTTGCGTTTATTTACCCCGAGAGCCAATCCAATCATTTAGAAAGTTCCCTAAATCCTGAATCCACATTTGTTGCATGACAATGAAGTTTTTCGCCCTCCTCGCATCAGCTGCAGCTGTTTCTTTCGCCGCGCCAACTGTCGATACATATGAGATTGATGCACGCGCGGTTGACACCATTCTCTACCCAGCTGCAACCTACCGATACTGGGTCCAAAGTGGCAAAATCATCTGGGATCCACAGGATCAGCTTCTAATCGTCAAGAACGGCAAGGCCGCTGACGAGACAACCACAATTGTGACCTTTCAGTTCGACCAAAGCACCCGCGGCAAGACCTGCGAGCTTCTATTTGAGCTCTGGGACCGAGATGTATCCACTGGAACCAAGGCTCTGGACGTCTTCACCTACTCAGATCCTCCAACGGGACCTCGAGCTTTCTCAGCGGCAGACGCTGCTAGGTGGGCGTCCACCAAGAGCAGAGACAACCATGTCGGTCGTATCAGGGTCCCCAAGCCTGGCAATGCTACATGGGAACAGTCGTATCAGGGGTGGCCCAAGATCCCCTGCCCAGCTGGGCATCTCATTGGGGTAGAGTATGTGGGTGTTGGTGATCGGGTACAAGTTCGCTGGGATATCGGAGTGACTGGACCTAGAATTAGGGTTGTGGAGTAGATCAAGCTATGCTCTTCTTGATGTCTATGCAGGAAGAGCTATGAGAACGTTGTATATTTAGCAAAATGCTGAATTGTGTTAATATTTTGCAATTATTCTATATAGACAACGGGACAATGTATATTGAGCTTAAAGACAAAGAAAACCTGCGTAATGTCTGTCTTGGTGACGAGGAAGCTTATATGTGCGTTTACCTTCCTTGTTGTCAGCGCATCTAACCAACAACATAAAAATTACACAAGAAGTCATCACTGGCTGCAAATGAGTTATCGATCATGACTGTGTCGAATATCAGGTTTTGAAAGTCTGTTCGTACTGAGAAATGCTAGATTGCATTCAAAAGCTAGCAAATGGACTACCCCATACTTATGGCTAAATTACGTCCGGCTCATATACCATGAAGTTTACATATTATCAACTTGTTGTATTTAATATTTGAATTTATCGGTAACGCTGAAAAGACATCGCTTAGCTCGAGAACTACAGTACAATATTCGATAACTCCTATCTCCCCAATGCGTGCGGACCTAGGGCTAACAGCTTATTTTTAACCTTAAACTTAGTTAGTTACTTAGTTAAGGGGGGCCTTAACAGCAGGTCTATATATCTGTCATAAAATAAAGCTACTCTTCGCTCGTCTACTACGACCCCGCTTCTATTACCGAATCTACTCTTGCGTCTCAAAATAAAGGAATTATAGTCCCAAGGCATATGCCTTTTTATACTGTAGGGCCCCAAAACACTTGTCTTTCATCCATCTCTTGCCTGTCTCTATTCGCTGCCATATGTCATATTTTGGGATCGAAGAAACAGTAGAAACAATAGTTTTGAACGGATAAAGGAGGCGAGGCGCCACGGCAGAGCGCCGAAAGACAAACCCAAACTCCTTAGAACAGAGAGTCCCCTAGAGGAATATAAAGAGGGAGAAATATACTCAAAAGGGGAAGCTTAAGAAGAAAGATGGGGACATGGACAAGGGTGAGGAGGTGGTTGAGGTGTCTCATCGTTACAATGAGAAAAGGCATGATAATACCCTTGATTTGTCCGATGAATGACATATTATCGTTGGCAGTGGTAGATAGAACAACAACAGCACGTTCCTGTTGGATAATGGGGAGAGTCAGCGCAAGTACGACACCCTGGTCCTGCTCAACAAGAATAATTATCTAACTGAAGACCTATATTCTCGTCACTGAAGCCGCCACCGAATGCTTGATGACAAGGACAATGGCACTGGAATCGCGAATGCAAGGTGAGTTTGGACCGGCCATGGCGTCATGATGGATGTCTACCTTGGGGATATAGCAAATTGAAAATGCTATTCACTCCAATGCGAGGATCCATCCTTTGGTCTCTCTTGGCCGTCCGTCGCTGTCATGCTGGTTCTGCTGATATCATAGAATATAACAGAGCGAGTGGATGGCACAAAGGTCGCCTGTGATTCCGTCTTTCAAGATGCAACTTCAATCAACTTAAACGCTGTAGGAGGTGTAAGTGCCACTCGGGGAAAAGGCAAGTGCTAATGGTATTGAAGGGCTGGCCTGCGTAATATCTTGATACTAATACCCGCGAAGCCTTACTTACTGCCACAGACCCGTTCAATAAGGGCAAGTCGCTGCGATCGAAAATAGACTTGGAGGTGAGAGACTGAGATGGGCTGCTCGCTTTGCGGTCAGCCATGACGGTTTGACCAAGAAAACACTGGCGTTTTTAGTCGCCAAGAACAAGCCAAACACAAACACCGAGAAATTTTCTCCTTTACTTTTCTGGGAAAACAGGTCCATCAAAGTGACAGTGAGGTCAGAGCTAGTGGAGTAGACTACGAGAAATTCAAGAATTAAGCGTATCGAGAAGGAGTTTGAAGAGAAGCACACTCCTTGCTCTTGATCTCTTGTCAGGTCTGATCTTCAAGAGGGGATGTTCGATATTTAGTTTCCATAGACAAAGCTGTCTAATTAAACCCGCTATTTTATAGTATCTTCTATCTAAGATAGTGGGTCATGGACTTCAAGAACTCCCAGCATCTTTTATAAGGACAAGATTGCTCTTGCTAGCAGCATTATGCTTGCAAACATCCTTTCCTCTAAATGCCAACTCGAAGAAGGAGTAGAGCTCTACAAAGCTGTAGGCAAGAATTGTCGGCAACATCAAGATCCAATGCAACAGGCCTCTTGTAACCCCCCGAAGGCCATTGTTGTAATTGTTAATGCTATCGCCGGGCACAGGTAGGTTCCAACGGACGAGAACGGTGACAACAAACAAAAACGCGTATTGCGTTCCCAAGAATATGAAGCAGATGGTTGAGAAAAGGGAATCGTTGATGAGCAGTCGATTATGCTCGGCAGCAACCATGTTGATGAGCTGAACAACAATGGGGGAAAACACAGAGAAGATGGCGCTGGCGCAGAGGACAAGGCCATAGTAGATAAAGAAGCGAGTGGCCCAGCTGAGGGACAGATACAGCGAAGGCATTCGGTACGTCTTGACAATGAAGTAGTGGAAGACTTCGCCGGCACCAATGGTCCATCGACGGACCTGAAGGGCCCATTCGCGGATTTCATCTGCGTAGCTGGCGCCAGAGGTCGGACCGTTGATGGAAATGAGATTCAAAGGCCGGATGCGGATTTCTCGTCTTGTGTTGATGGTGTAGCGAATCAATGCAATGATATCCTCCATCTGATAGGCTGGATGGATAAAGGCGCCCTCCTCCAATAACTTGACGCTGAGAGAGTAATGAGACATGGGATTGATGTTCCAGGGAATCAAAACACCCATGAAGAAAAAGGTACGCAAAACACCGGTAATGTCCACAAAGAAGGGCATAGAGTCTCGCTTGTAGATGATGATGGATTGCCAGATGGAGGAGTGGCGGTCAGCGGACTCTAGCTTGGAGTACTCGGTTTCCAACTCCAGCATGTATTCGGGATCAAAAACGGCGTCGCAGTCGCAGTTGGTAAAGATGTGTTCGTATTTCTCATAGTTGTAGTCGACATCTTGACGGAGGATCTGCAGGCCTTGGCGACACGCGTAGTTCATGTTGGAGCACTTGCCACTAATTTCGCCAGGAATGCCCGAGGGATGGAAAGTGACGATAAGACGGAGGAACTTGCCCTCATACTTTGCGTAGACTTCATCGCGTTTGATTTCCTTATCTGGTGTGCGGCATTCCATGCCAATAATGATAGAGAGGCGGGATTTGGCATCTTTTTGCTGCACGAGGGAGTCCAACGTGGTTTCCAGTACGCTCATGGGTTCCTTGTATAAGGTCATGGCAACTATGTGACGAATGCTTGAGTAGTCGTTGACCGTGGTGTTAGCTAATTCGACATCTTGAGCTTTTGTTGTCTTGAGCATGTTCCGGTTGTTGATGGCTAGTGTTCGACGAATGGCGCAAATAGTTGCTATCAGCCAAACGAGTTGGAAAAGACCGATTATGACGATGATGACGACGTTGGTTGCTTGGTTGACGTAAGGAATAAAAGGCATCCATATTGGAAAGAGAAGAAAAACAAAGATTATTAGGAGGAATAATAGGTTCCAGCGGACATATCGGTTGGCTGCTTCTAGTTTTGCGGCGTTTATACCACTGTCTAGGCTGTCGAGAGATGCGGATGGTGATGGTGAAGGCATATTCGGTGGCATTCCTGTCACGAATTAATAAGGACTGAAAGAAGTTTGTCTAGACAGTATAAATATCGCAAGCAGTTCGAGGGGAATTCTTCTGTAAATAAAGTAAAATATTTACCTCTTTAAACTCAAGAGTCAGCTCCCTTCGCGGACGCCTCTTTCACAGATACCAAGGGTCATGGTGACTAAGTGGGCCTGCTACTTCATCCTTGCTACTTACGATATAGATTATTGAAGCCAAGTGAAGCTAGTAAGCAGCTGGGTTTCCAATGAAAAGACAAGTAAGAATTCTGAATAGGAATAGTCCATGTAAAGGGAGAGAGTTAATTGACCCAATAACAACGAAATGCTCTGCCAAGTCTGTACTTGTTGTTTCGAATCTCGATCTCCAGTGCCCTATGTTCAGCCAGCCAACTATCAACATCTAGATAAGAGACGGAATATTAACTAGTCTAGTCTCTTGTTTTATTGGACTACCCAAGATTCTGGAACGTTTCTTCCGGTACTTCACGGCATTGGTTCCCTCTTCCAGCCATAGGGGCTTAAGCTATTGACTTAGTGTGATATGCGTGGCACCATAAGAAAGATGTATAACTCACGCATGAGAAAGCGGTAGGACAGAGGTGTATCGCTGAATGGCATTAGTGTGATGGGCCGAAGTCGATGTGGCCATGTGGCGTTTTCAGCCGCAAGTCCTAAGATTAAGTGGAAGATGCTAATCTTCGTTGGAGTCCTATCCCAGCGACAATAAAACTTCCGCGCGTTTTAATAAAGATCAAAAGTGAGATAACTGTAAAACTGAGATGCAAGTAAAAATAATATTATGAGTTGAAGACCTAAGAAATAACACATAAAACAGTCTGGAGATACTTCAGAAAATCTATATAGTGGAGGAAGAGAATTGAAGAGAATACAAAAAATACTGCTCCAATCAGGCACAGAATGAATTTTGTCGGAATGCGCGTCAAGGCTGTCACAGCAGAAAGCGGTGAACTAGCATACGCTTCTAGATGTGAGAAAATGGGTTCTTTATCAATGTTCAGGGCTTGAAGTGTCTTATGCCCACAGAAATTAGAGTAAATAGTCTCATAAACCCAGGACTGCCACATTCGGTAGTGCAGTCTAGACCCTGTGTTGGGGGCGCTAAACCAAGCTATTGGGTCAGCTAAAAATCACCGTTTTAAATTTTGCGGCCAGTGGCTGGCTGGCTTTTAGTGTTTTGGCTCTGTCCAACCAGAATTCAGCTGTCACATGCCAAGATCTCTCAATTTTCACTGTTAGCTTCCTAACCTAATCGGTGTTCAACTAACAGTTCAGGAGAATTTTAGTTCCTAATAATGATTATTGTAACGGACTGAGAAGCGATTGTGTGCCAGGCCAAGGCCTCCAGGTCGCGCGAATAGGTGAACCTAACCGGGTCTTGATGCATTCGCCCGTCTCTTATTTTGACAGCGTAGGAGGCATGTAGAATCAATGAAGATGAACCCGATGTATGTCTATTACGCATCTCGTGAAGTCCGATCATAAATACAAGGTAAAAAACAAAGAAAGACAGGATCGCCGAACTGTTTGTGTTTAAGCTGTGCTGACGGCATGGTATGGCCTGGTTACGGAAATTGACTGACGGTGAAAGAGATGGGGTTCTGAAAAAGATAAAAGGAGTATAGGGGGCAATAAGAGACCCGATACTCAGAGTTCTTCTCCCACGTCTTGTTTACGCGTCTAGGAAGACTTGCCTCACACAGGAGGGCAATGCCTTCTGTAATACGCCTAGGCAGATTAGACTGAAGGTGGCATCTCTGAACAGAGACGTCCTGGTTCGATCTGAACGCACAAGCTTGGCAGATGCCCTCCCACTAACCCCAAGCATTCAGTTGCGAGCAAGCTCGCGCGAACTCTTGTTGCATGATGGCCACGGGCCGATTCAAACACAGCTGGTGGCAGCGGCGAATCAAGACAGGGGACTCTTCGAGGGGAAGAAAGTGGATGTCAAGAGACACTCAATGTGCTCTAAACGGAACACCAAAGCTTCCTATCAGCCGTTCAATCACTCTATGGAATAACAAGCGATGGAGGTCTGTGATCACTTGTTGGTGTAAAATACTGGTAGGCAGATAGTCTCTCAATTTTTCGATATTGGAATGGATGGCTAGCAAGTGTATTGACAATATGAGTATCACCCTGCACGAAGCATTGTTCCAGCTCCGATGGCGTGCTAAGAGGCTTCAGTATCGGTTTTCTGTATTCGACTCTTTCCTGGCGCGGATTCATTAGTTGCCAGGCATGGCCACGCAGCATAGTCGAGTGCAGTATTTGAGGAGATTTGCAAACGTTCCGTCCGTCGAACGGAACAATATCCCAGCCGCCTCCATACGTCGATTCTTCTAATCTTACAAGATGGATCCGAGAGGTAGTCGGATCGGGTTGACTGAGTATCGAAGGGCAGTGTTCCCGACTGCGCTTGACGACATGAGATACGACGGGTTCTACGAGTTCATCATCGAAAGGCCAAGGTTCTCCTTTCCCGACGTTCACAAGCTTCGAGAAATGTCCCAAGAGGAAAGCCAGGCGATGGTGGAAGTGATCACGCACGTGGTAGCATGGGTAGATCGCGAATTCAAGGTCATGCCAGATGAGCATCTGAGTAACAAACTCTTGTTGGGGACGGGTTCATCTCACAGCTTTGCTGAAGAGATAGTGGGAAAGCAGAAGAGCGCGCAGATATGCAGTCAGTCCAGCTAGAACGGAGGGTGTTGGGCTTCCTTCGACACAGAGCGACAGGTCTATAGCATCCAAAAGCGAGAAGCTACTTGACCAGGGTACCCGATACAAACAACTGAATAGTATCGAGTACGCGAAACGGACTGTCTACAAGTTCTGAAAGGACTATTGGGCCTCGATTTCATCCGTGGTGGGTGACGTGGGAGAGGAGAAGGAATTGAGCATAGTGTAGCGTTCTGCCAATGCTGGGATATATTCAGCCATGGCACGTACTCTGTACAATATCACTTATTGCATCCAGGAGGTGGTTGGTAACTCTCCTCTCAACAGCTATGAGGCGTCAATTGACTTTGCTGCGACGGTCGACGAAGCTGTCGTGCCGTGGGTTCTTGACTGGCGTCAGAAGGTCTTGAAACAAAGTCACAACTGACACAGCACTGTGTCTGATTGAACAGAATAAGCGAGAATATGATTACCTGACCAGGGGATAGATATTTCTGATCCAATAGACAGTCGATTACTTGCACCTTTATCTGAGGATGGGGAAGCGCGTAGACCCATGGCGGTCTGCGACAACAACAGCCAGGAACAACAGGAATAGGATTGCTAAACACGGCAAAGGAACCAAACCGGTCACAAACTAGCGACATTGACTATACTGCGGCACTATGCACTAGACGCAGGCAGGAGGAATCACCAACGGTGGCAATATAGCGCCTTACGATGCCCCCCTTGCCAATGAAAACTCCAGTCTTGGTGTACCCGACGTCAAATCTGAAGATCAAGAGGTTAAATCCAACGAGTTAATCTCACAGAGTCCACAGGCGACCCCTACTTGAAGGATCATGTTGCAAAAGACAAAGATAACCTTCCAGCAGCAGAACACCAGTCGACTATTCTTTCGGTAATCATACGTATAAATGTACATACCCATAACCTAGACCTTTTTTTGACATTTGAACTGTGATCAGTATATGCTGTCGGACTCTGCTGCTGACAAGTAGCATCCTGTCCTTTCAGGGGACGGATTAGCACCGAAGACATATTTACCTAAATCTGACGGCACAGAGGCAATCACGAGCTATGGCTTATTGTGATGCATCCTGTCAAACCACCAGGTTCCAGATTCTGGCGCCAGAACGCGCCCAAGAACGGTAGTGAGTTAGTCGAATATCAGTCAGCTTCTTGTTAAAGGCATGAAGCCTGCTTGGCTGCTTGGCGGCCAGCCCTCTCGGACGATAATATACAACAAGTAGACGGCCTTTCAAGAGATCTCTACAGACAGTTGGGTCGCCTCTGTCAAGCAATGCTTACATGAGCCCTTCTGTATGGATAACCAACCTGTCTGCCATGCCCCATGACTACAGTGCCAATATTGAGATGGAGTTGATGTATGCTGTGCAAAACGTTGAGCGAGTGGTCTGTCTACAACCAAATGAGGAGGGAGAAAACGATGAGGATAACTACAGTTACGGTGACGACCCAGATGGTTGAGAAAGTGAGCTTGTAGCAAATGAGACGGATGGAGGAAGTAGTTTTGATATTGAAAGAAGTGAGACGTCGAGCCTTTTTGTACAGGAGTTGTATCGGCGAAGCCCTTCTTGTTGATCCGAAGGTCAGTGTATCCTATAATAACCAGCCAAACCTAATAAGTCAGGCCCTCTTGTTGACGCGATACTTTGAAAGTCATTGACCTTTCATCTGTAGGAGTTCATAAGTCAAGCTCTTTCATTCGGGCTTTTGAAGTGAGGACTATTCCACGAACAAAGAGGAAATACCTTCAAACATGCCTGCATATTAAAGAGGAGCTACTTCTTATGTGCATAACTATCCCCTTCCTCTGGGCATCATCTTCTTCAACCTTGATCCTTTAACATCATCCTCCACCAAAACCTATCCGACCACTACCAGTGCACTCAACTTCATATCCCGTCATGTCTTTTCAGTCATGACTAGATAGAGAGAGGTTCATCACCCCCTTCTCTCCCAATTCCCAGATAATCACCCTCCTCGCCCTCCATCTTAAACAAGAGCATTCCCAAGATTAAGTCTATCGAGTCGCTCGTTATAGAATTATGAGCTAGGCTCCTGCATCGCCGCTCTTGTGAGCCAGAGTCTCCTGAGACTGAAGTATATTAGTTCTATTGGTATTACGTGTTAAAGCTTGAAACCCTAGACATGAATAGAGCATTCCCTATAACGGTTTTGCCTTCTTCACCAAACATGCGGACGCACTGACCCCTGCCCCAAACGTCGCCATGATATCTTCCTGGAAGTTCGCATTTTCCGAATCAGAGGCCATCACATCTTTCACCCAACGTCCTGTCGTTTCATTATCTTCGAGGCCGAAACACTTCTATCCGGGGCGCGATTCACTATCACTCAACAAGCCCTGCATTACCGTAACAAATCGGCTTTGCTTGCTCACTGGTTACCTCTCGGTGGTCGGGAGAACGCAACTCGTGTTGGAAAAAGAGCAGTCCTAGGCTTCCTCGTTTTTAGCATCTTTCTTCATCTTCCCGATCGTGAGATGCAACTCTATGCCTAGTGGGCTGGGTAAGAGAAAGATGAGGGAACTTGGATAGGCATGAGGGACGAGAGATCGATGGCGGGAGTAACGAACATTTGGCATGCGGTCAGTAACGTGGAAATTTCCTGTCAGTATTCTATGTTGAGGGAGGATGTCTGAGGTTGTATTGGCACCTGAACTTGGTGAAGCAGAAGATTGAGCCATGATAGGTAGTTGATCTAACCAAGGGAAACACTGACAACTCAATATGATGTCTACACTAACCCATAAATCAATTTCCACGTCAGGACTTTAGCCTGGCTACACGTCTGCGCTGAACACAACAGCCCCATCGGTCTCCAACATCACTGGACTTGGAGAGCCGAAGTATCACTCAGAGCGGTGGACTCGTTGCTGGGATAAAGAAGCATAATTATCCAATAATTGCACTTTGAGATCTCCCAGCTATCTAATCAAGGCATTATCAGTTCGCGGGAAGGCAAGTCATCCAATTAAACGCCTATTAGGCCTATTATATTAGTGCTCTATTAAATCTCAGGTCATCTAATTAGCAGACTATTAATTCCAACCAAGCAGATATGTAACTAAGTATCCAATTTCTGTGAGCACAGGAGACTCCAAGCCTTGAATCTTGAATATCGATAAAGAACACAACGTCTCATATCTGAGAGTTATACACAACCCCCTCAGGAAGCTCGATGCACTGAGGATAAAAGGGACAAGCACAATCAGATCATATGCGTAATGCTCATAAATAGGAAAGACAAATGCGTGAGCGGATACACGCAACCCGATTCCATTGCTGGGGAGACAGCCTTGGGGGACATAGACCAATCAGCCACATGCTCTATTTCCTTTCAATGCTTAACTTTCACGATAACGTGGCTCAACACAGTTTTGATGTAAACCGGCACCTACGAATAGAAAATGGGGCTGTATTGACCAAAGCCTGGTAACTACCCTATATTTTAGCATGCCTCCCTGACGAATTCGTTCGGGAAGCTGTATCACCTGGCAACTCGCCTGGCCGGCGTGGTTTGCACCCACCGATGGCAGAAGCTTTTGAGAAAGTTGGCTGACGAGACTTTCTTGACAAAAGTCAAAAGCTCCTTCACGCAAGGTTTTGTAATATTTAGAGTTCCATATGGAACACAACTCTATGCAAATCTTTAACTTAAAGGTTCAAGGTTTCTGGCTGAAACCGTATCTTACACACCGAATTTACTTTTATTCATAATTATATCTCTTTTAGCAACCCACTACAAGGTGTATGCATACAGCTGCTCATGTTACCTTTCAACGATAGATAAGCAAGATTGTTTAACTTTTGTTAAAGTAAGCAGCATTTTATTTTTATAGAAGCTTTTGTCTGTCCATTAATTGAGCTTAAATGCATTTCTCAGAAAAGTTAGAATGTTGACTCATCGATAATGCCACCACCTCCCAGGTATAAAAGGCTCTGCCGTCCAACCAGCAGATCATTTTCCTCCATTAACCCCGACACACAGTAATCGACACCATGGCCAGCACAAGCCCTTTTTATAAGCTTCCAGCAGAGCTAACAGTCCTAATCCTTCGAGCCCTCAAATCCCCCGAGGATATCCAATCCTTCATTCGTACCAATTCCCACATTTCACATCTTTTCTTCGAGCACAAACATCATGTTCTGCCATCTATTCAGCAAGACCTGTTCCATCGGTTTCCAGATCAGGCTCTTGGTCATGCCCTGGCAGCGCGTCGCCTACGACAGACCGAAAACTCATTTCCCAACCTCAAACGAGAACAAGTTACCAACATAGTCAAACCTATCTTGAACCCGTCATTGGTTCCCTCTTTGACAACGCAGGTAAATCTAGGCGCTACCTGCTACCTATTCCGAATATGTCACAAAGCCGAATACTTCACGGCAAGTTATGCTAGAGAGGCCTAGGAGAAGATGCAAGACATTGTAGCTGGGGAGGCTGAGTGCCATCTTGAAGTCGAGCTTACCATTCATAAACCCCGCGTCCCTCTGCTCATCTCCACAACAGAACACGAGCAGATTCGAAAAGCCTACTGTCTCTTCGACGCATACCGACATACCCTCTACTTCAACACTTCTCTGTTGCAGAAGACCGAACTTGGCCCGGGTGTTGAAGGCTCAATCCACTCACCTTTCGAAATCTGCTGTCAAGATGGTCCCTGGGGTATCAGGGCCTTCCAGTCGGGTTTTCGCTTTATATTCAAACAATATGAGCATCTTGTAAGCCAGGTTCATGACCGATTTGCGTATCCGAACCTTCTATATGGCGCTTCCAGTTCCACAGATCCATCTCGTTTGCAACAATTCCGACAGTTCACACAGCGGAATCCGCACGACCATCTCCGATTCCTTGCCTATCTTTGTGCCCAGGGGTACCATGTCCTGCTGAGCTGCCAAGATATGGACGGCAAGACACTGGACGGCCACATATTGAGCAGTTTCATGCAGCATTGTCGATTCAAGGCTGATCGGAGTACTTGCCCGTTAGTCGTGGTTGCTGATCTAGAACACTCACTCGGGAGGCTATGCTATGATTATGGGGTTAACTGCGAACCCTGGACAACTGGACGATTTATGTGGGACATTGAAAGGTTGAAACAACTTAAAGAAGAATGGGTCAAGTTTGCGAGCCAGCATGGCCTTGAACCCTACTGATCTGTTTTAGAGGTTGTGATTAACTATATTCTTAATTGCTGCTAGCTTCTTACTTAGGTCTATTTGGTAGCTAATATATCCAAGAACTAAGAAACATTTGGAATGCGAGACGATCGTCAGTATTCTCCTCGACAACATTGCAGTCGACCCGGGTTTTAGCGATGAAGATGGCAAAACGCCTTTACATTATACCACTACATTTGGACGCTACACCATCGTGGAAGCACTCCTTGCCGACAGCCGAGTGGTTCCAGAATCCAAAAACAAGTGGGGTAGGATACCAGTCTAGTCGGCAGCGGAAAATGGGCATGCCGAGGTTATCAACCTACTACTTGAGAAAGGAGTCAATCTTGATGCGAAGGATGATGACGGTTGGACGCCCCAATGGTGGGCTGCCGCGCACGGACATTTTGCCGTCGAGTTATTCCTGCAGCAGGGGATCAACCCAAGAATGATAGATAACTTTGGTTTCACGCCACTATTATTTGCGGCCGGGAAGGGGCATAAAGCTGTCGTTGAACTTCTCTTTGTCCTTAACCAACTCGGCCCGGATCCTCAGGATAAAGGGTGCGGCAGTCTCTTGTTTTGGGCTACGGTGAACGGTCATAAGTCAGTTATTAAGCTTCGTTACAAGAAGGGGTCCAGACTGATAGGACGGACGAGCTTAATTTGGCGCCGTTAGTGGAGGCTGCCATTAAGGGTAATGATGAGTTACATTTTGACTAAGAATACTTAAGTAGGAAATACTAACCCTAATCCAGACTCCAAAGCATAATTGTTAGGAAGTTCAATTCAACCTGGGATAAAAATTAAGTCTACCTCCTGTAACGCGGGGCAGAATGAATTAATTTTACTATAATTAATTTTGGTATAAATTGCTCGGAAACTTAATATTTAAACCAATACAAACTCATCGGGGTCCTCTTCCCACCATCTAACCTTGAGTCCAGGATACTGCGTCGGAGCTTTACCAAAAACCTCCCGTGGTGAGTTTCCATACATCCACCCATGTAGATAGCACTGAGAAATCAGCTTATACTCATTCCCACTCTCCTCCACTTTACGCAAGATACACGGGACCTGCGAGCCATGTAAGATAACCACTAAATCACCGAGCATAGTTACATCAGCTGCAATCCCGATCTGGAAATAGTCTGTCGTAAAGATGCATTTGTGTTCTGCCACGAGAATTAAGTCTTCGAGCCTGTCGTAACACTCAACAATACGTTGTTCGTCAGCGGTAAGGGTTCTTCCGCACTCTCTCAAATCGCGAGGTTTATCCTGCGCCCAAACAGCATCGAGATACTTATCGATTGCGCGGAGTGGTTGCTCACCTCCTAAGGCACATCCGCTAAAAGAGTTGTCATAAGATCCGGGACTATGAGTTTCACCTTGATTGGACGGTAGTCTCCAAATAGCCGTTCGAATCTCGAAAAGACCATAGATCTTTGCACCTTCTGTACCATCCAGTCAAACGACAAGAAATGCGACACACTGTGCTTCCACCGCATAAAATGACTGAAATGACCATGGATCTTCTCAACTCTGTCTATAATCTTTCCCTTAACAGTGAGTTTGGTAGGGTCATCGTGCTCGATCCAGACATGCGGTAACCCGCGGGAGGCACGAAACTTGGACAGAGGGGTTGCGATCGGTCGGCTAAAGGGAAAGCAATTCGTCCAACATGGAACCCAAGTTGGAATAGCAAGACCAGATACTGTCGATCCGCCACACGAGGCTGCAAATATGTCGAGATTTCCTGACGACCGAATTATTCTCTCAGCGGCATACGTCCATACCTCTTCGACCGACTTCCTATACATGCCGCCCGTAGCTTCGATACCTTCGTTTCTCTGAAACGCCAAGAAGGCAAAGATTAAATCTTGCTTCTGATAGCAGTTGACGCGACGAACAACGGTGAGTAACTTCAGAAGAAGCGAACTTCGGTCCGTGGGAATGGCATTTTCTAAATAACGCTGCTCCTCGCGGGTTTGTTGAATGATGTCCATCATCTCGTAGCCACCAGTGCTTGTTGCCAGACTTGAGTAAGTATCCCGGTGTATCGCAGATCGAATTGCTGCACTGTTGATACCGTCAAACGCGCGCTTCAATGCGGCGAAGTTGAACTCCTGCTGACCAAACTGAACAACGAGTTCTTTAGCAAGGCTGGATTCCTGGAACACCCAAGCTCGCCTGAACCAAGGCCGGTTGAGAAAGTCCCTAACGGCTCTCATTCTACGTTCTTTGATGTCTGTTACATGGTATGTGAACCGGGGATCGACCAGCTGGGCAGCAGTTGTCGCATCATCATCATCATCATCATCATTCTCAGACTTCTTAGTGAAAGCCTGAAACAAATCGGTAAGAAGTTGCCTTTGAGACTCCCGTTCGCACTTCCGATCGTCCGTGATTATTATGTTCTCATGGTCCTCTCCAATCCATATAACGACTCGGGTTGCAGCCTTGTAGATATTTCCCATAAGCTGAACCTGGGCGCCGCATTCTTCTTTATCTTCTTGGTTGATGCAGAGTTGGTCGATCCACAGCCGCCTCGGTGTAGCACGTCTCAAGCGACGGAGTGCCATCTGAAGTTGAGGGGTAGCAAGGAGAGACATCTTTATGCCGTCACTGTCATCATCAGATCCCAGCACCGATATCGGGAGATGACGATGCATTTGTCCCCAAGTGTACGACAAGGCTTCGTATTCTGGGGCTGAGGCGAGAGAGCATATCTGCAGGGTGCATTGGACTGGGTCCATACTTTTTCCTCCTTCAGAGGGGTCCTCTGCCGGTAGTAGCGTGATGAGTCGGATCTCAGTGTTGGCTTCGATTGGTGGCAGCTCTAGCAAAGGGGCTTCATCTTCCCGGATGACACGAGGGAGCCTCGCTGGCGTCTTCTCGATGGATGATACATCGTCAACGTACCTGGGCTCAAAGAAGCCAAATATGTCCTGACCGGTCTTCGGTGCCATTATGACAATGCAGTCACTCTGCTCTCCCCAGCGCAATGTGGCGCTTTTGGGAAGTTGTTTCGGTAGCGATGGCAGATAAATTCAAGACCTGTAGAGTTCAGTCTTAATCAAGCAATACGGTGCTTTGCAGGCAGCGTGATTAATCGAAACCGTGGCAAATGGCGCTGGTCCAGATAACGGTTTCAAACAGATCGGCAAGCCGCGCGACAATAGTTTATCATTAATGCTGTTTCACTGACATGTACGGCAGTTTTTAGCCGAAGCACTTGAAGGAGGTTCAAAGCGCGAATGGGTCTGCTAGAGACAGGGTTTCCACAAGTGGCACAACGTGACAAGTGTATGCATCAGCATGACAGCACATACTGTACCTCAACATAAACCCCAAGCTCTCAATTGTGAGAGTATTGTAACGTAGGCTTCCCTGTTTCTATAAACGCCTCTATTTATCTCCTCTTCTTTTCTTTCTCAACGATATAATTAGTTGAAGAAAACACCTAGGCAAAGTAGCTTTTAGATAGTGAATATTACCTAACCATTACCCCAAGTGCGACAAAATGCTTTGCTCAGCTTCTAAATCTATTGTTTGCCCATCGTGTCATTATTTGTAATGATAGCCTTTAAGGCTTCAACTTTATTTAGACTGTCTTTGAACTGCGAGCCTGAGCTGTTGTTCAGTCTCTTAAGGTTCAGGCTGAAGTTTGTGGGTGTCCAATTGGTGGGTGGATGGCCTGAGCGTGGGAAGTTCTAGGCATGCCGCGTGTTTCAGAAATATAGGATATGCAACCATGAGGTTATTATCGTGTCACGCAGCTAAGGTATGAGACTTGTCGCTCATACCCATT
The DNA here is from genome assembly GCA_013184445.1 of Fusarium sp. NRRL 53497. NCBI lineage: Eukaryota > Fungi > Ascomycota > Sordariomycetes > Hypocreales > Nectriaceae > Fusarium > Fusarium sp. NRRL 53497. The sequence continues at coordinate 6,568 of JABCJZ010000380.1, read as the reverse complement.
CAGATGCGTTCGGAGAGAAAGTTAGTTATGCCTTGAGGAACGAAGAGTCCTAGTCTCAGCCACCGCCACAGACTAACCTCAGCCAGCCCAAAGGTCCAATTGTAGCTCAACCCGCTGAGCACATTCGCAGCCTCATCCGAGTCCCAGCGGAGCACCAAGATCTGGCAAAGTCAACTAATATATCTAAATATTAGCAATAGAAATAGGCAGATGCATCTTACCTACTGGAGTATTGAAGACACACATTGTCTTGTTCAAAGAGCCCTTGATCTTAATGCGGCCCCAGGCCATCGAAGCCGTCTTGGATAAAGCGTCGGCTAAATTAGATTAACTTGACCTATACTGCCCTGTTGAAGGCCGCCGGGCTGGAAATCAGCGGATGAATAACGGTGGTAAAATTCTCAAAATTGCCTAAAAGACTGTTTACAAATAGCCCATACTCGACAACTATTAGAAAACAATCACAGCGCCATTTGCCTGAGACTCTGTGTAGCTGACCCCATGTACTTTCAGCCCTTGTGCATTGAGAAGAGTGATGATACCGCCTTGGTTAGAAAGCGGGACAGTCGTTTCAATCTTCATGGTGTCATTGGGGCCGATACGCATCCCAGAAGGTAGAACCTGAGTGGCTCCAGTCTTGATACGAATCTTCCATCCACCCAGTTCAATTTCATTTCGGGTTCTGTTCTTAAGGCTAATCGTCTCTGGAGGGGTTCCTGGCTGCTGATCTGGCCCAGGTGGATTGACAAGAGCCTCGGTGATGAACACGGGCGAGTCTGCAACGTCATCTTGTTCTTTGTCCTCATCCGGGCGCTCAGGGGCAAGGAAGGTGGCCCATGTCAAAAAGTCTCGGTCAGGCAATGGGTACCCAGCGCGTTCGGGGCCATCTCGAGTGTGGACAGCTTGGGAGGCAAAGCTAATAAAAACAGCCTCCCAATGGTCTTCGAACTCAAAGATGAGAGCGCCATCCTGGAATACCCCATTGTCTTTTGCCCAGCGTCCTGAATTGCCCTGGTTCATGTGTACATCATGTATACCCTTGCCATTGCTGAATTGAGAGCCATAGATATAAACTGTAGCCTTAGCTGCGATGGCCCTGTCGACAACAGGCCTCAACTGATCGAGGATGTCGTTGTCTGCGCCATCAATATCATGATCGAGGACTCGACCATTGTCGCGACTGAAGAGGTTACTGCGGATATAGTCCAGTGCAAGTCCATCGAGCTTCTGCTCGGATGAGCCAGCAAGGAGATGGAAGCCATTGTTCAGCCCGGCTAACTTCCTCGTGATATCATGGGTGAAGTCAGAAACTGTCCAGTAGGCGAGACGGGACTCCTCGCGATTCCCCGACTTGATGTTAACAGCAGCGCGGCCTTCTTCCCCGTTGTTGTCGTTGAAGTAGAGTGAGAGATGTGGTGTATCTGAATCTTGGAATCTATCCTCGAAGGTGTATCGGACAGGCTTTGCCCTCCAAACACCGTAGCTTTCAACACCCATTGTTACAAGTTGGAATTGTGTAAGTGAGATACAATTGTGTGACTAGATACAGTAACGTGAGTGTGGTGGTGAAAGATGCTTAAGAGGCATCGAGAGATATGGGGGGATTTATAGTAGAAAAGGGAGGCGCCTGTTGCAAATTGTGGAGTTCGTAGAGAACATGATGGTATAGCGTCGAGAGCTGAACTGATGCTGCATTCCAGCCAGCCAGCCACGCCCCCCTTTCAATGTGATACGTGATTTCTGGCTTGACACTGTGTGACAATGTTAGTCTTGTGGCGGCTACTATTCTTATCACGATATCTCTCTTTGCAGAATGGCAATAGCCATTATAACCAGAGCAAGGCACTCTAAGGTAACTGTGGATACTTTTGCATAAATCTCGTGTTACACTCTCCAACCTAAGCACCCGCAAATAATGTCGACAAAGCTAGCAGAAGTAATGCAGAGGGATGGAAGATAAAGTGTAATATGCGCTTCTTTCAGCATAGATTACTCTAAAGCATATTACTAATATGATCTAGCCTATGGAATTCGTCTTGGCAAGACTCCTCTTATTGAACTTACCTCCGAGACATTACGGAACTCTAGGCAACAACGCCTTACCAGCACGCTGTCTGCTTTTCGAGAAATAAGATGTAATGCCAAGTGCGGCTGGAGTCATAAACAAGCCTAATTGGACGCCACTGTTTTAAAAACAAGAGGCTTTCTTATTTATTAGTCCTTACCTCTTATCACAGTTACATCATCCCTGTCATCAAAGTGGGATCCTAACTACTTTGAGCTAGAGTCTGTTTTAGCGAGAAAACTATTTTATACTTATTTATATTTAGATATGTCAGATAGTCAAGACTCCTATCCCTGCTTTCAGCCAGCCCTGATTCTAAACAGTCAGGGTCAGTAGTAATCTATCTTCCAGCTAATATGCTTGATTGACCAGAAGATGGAGGGGACTTTGGCCATATATTCCAGTCTATCACTTCCTCCAAACATATAATATTATACGTAAAATAATAATATCCAACAGGCTATTATTCAGGAAATAGAGCTTACTGCAGGAAGGTAAGGCTTTAGCAAAAAAGAAGGGAGTCTTTTGTCCTTGTTGTTAAGGTTAACAGTATTAGATCTCATTATAAATACTGGCTAGTCAGGTCCTTAAGCGGATTTTGAGTCAGCTGATTGAGATTCACTCTTCATGTCACAAAGATATTTCTAAAACTTGGCGGTCAAATGTGTGTGTAGGATGCTTTGAACTCGCGGCGAGTATGAGGCTAGCTAGGCCTGTATGAGAACCAGTAGGCGACCATGCCATACGTCGTTTCTTTTCTACTCTCGGTAGGCTGCAGTGCTTGCTTGGGCATCGCAATCGTGAACGTGAGCTGAGCTGGTCAAGGGAACCGAAAGTATCGACAACGCTTCGAAGGAAACATGCAGAGTCATCTCGACAGCATTTCAAGCGGAGCTGCTACTCTCAGAGGGACGTTTGCTGTTCATTCTGAGGCGACCTTCGTTCGGCGTTATTATTGGCACAGTTGGCGTAATTGAGACCGGCGCTGAAGGAATCTAGCGGCGTCTTGTTCGTATCAACAATACATCACGATGACTGGTTGGCCGATTTAAGCTTTGGAATGCGCTTTGATGCTGGTGGCTTCGAGTGCCAATAAGATAGGAGTTTCTTCCCAGCTCCCTGGGAGTAACGCCATGGTCAGCCTCCCAGATATCGATGCTGTTAGTGCGTCTGTTGTTGTTGACCTAAGAAATACTATTTTCAACTTTGTGCTGTTATGGACATCTGGACTTCTGGTGGGGGCTCGGCAAGGTCGTGCATATCGGTCACGATCCTGGTCGAGTGATATAAAGCTGTGCGCCAGCGGGCTTCAGGCAGTGGATGGAAAGAGAGTTGGATTGAATTCAATTTGTCGTTGGATTGAAGACGTTGGCGCCGCCGTAGAAATGAGAAATGAGGTTGATTGTTTGAGATTGCTACAGACAGTCGTATAAGGCCCCACTGTAACGGTCGCTAAGCTACTCGCTAAAATGTCCAGCCAATATTGGAGGCTAAGCAAGGGCCTATCTAACCTACAGTAGGTAATCTGAAAATGGCAAGTGAACATGAGCTGAATTACTCAGCGACAAAAGAACAACACAATAAATGCGTTTCATTGTAATTATTCGCAATTGCCTCGTCTTTTTTTGTTGAATTAAATCTCTCTTGTCTGTGAAAATTATGGTGATTGGTGGTCACTTCAATATGCTATGCAGTCTTGGTGGTTAGTGCAGCTGCATGCACCCTGCGCTACCCTGCAGACAACATTGAGAATAATTGAATTGAGACAGTACAAGAGTGAAGAAATAGGAATAATTAGTGATTGAAGATAATTATAATTTATTGATTGTTGTGAGGCAAGTGGCATTTGGAACATGTCAAGACTCTGGGCAAGCCAAGTATACCATGTGTTTAATTATTTGGTAACCAAGGAACACCTAGCCTGATGAGAAGAGCAACTAAAACAAATGGAATCCTAAGAAGGATCTCGTGGAGTAATCAAAGACTGTCAGTTGAATTGAATCAAACCTTACAATATTCTATCTAGTCTGGCGATATTTGACAGGACTCGTGTGCTCTGCTCCCTTCAGCATCATGCAACAGGGAGTCGAGAGGTTTGTCATCGACGTGTGACATCACCAGCCTCAGTAGCATCATAATGGAGCTGTATCCCACAGCCAAGTGGCTACTATGCAAGACACGCCTATCGCAAACACAAGTAAATGACATAAAAGACACGGGAAGAGATCTTATCAGTTCTTTCAGATGAACTTTTGAGGCTCTTGTTTCTGATGCTCCGCTGATCGGCGGAGCTCCAATCTCTAAAGAACTGTCATTGGTGCCCATGGCGCGAACTCGGGGGTCAACGAGGAAGTGACGTGATATTTTGCATTCTGACAGGGATGACCCTCACGGCGATCATCGTGAAATCTCCCCTGAGAATGTGTCGCTACTGAGACAAATCGAGAGCACAAATAAACACCAGATGTCAGCATGATCAAACCCTTTTTTCTGGTATTGGAGCAGGGACATTGAAAATTTAATCCACTAGTGCCCAGACGGATGCATCTTGGCAGCTGAATGTCATCTGGCTGGCTGATGCAGGGGGGATGTTCAGACGACATTGGATGGAGCGGGGACTCGGGTATTTCTCCGAAGATAGAGGACAGACCGGTGGCTTAGCTGAAAACCCCCTGGGTTTGACAGATCCCATGTCTTACCCGTCAGAGGCATGGGTTACCCAGCCAAGCCAGCCTTCTTGGGGAAAGCTTCGCTCGCTTATCGGACCGTCTCGGAGCCTTGCACCTGGGCAAATTCTCAGAAAATCAGTGAAGGGGTTTGGGACGTATGATAATACCTTGATAAATTTAGTGACATTCGAAGCATTGCACGAGATTCCGTATCCATTAGCCTAGAAGGATACGTTTTCTGAGTTATCGGATTTATTGCTTTTTGTAAGCTTCTCCCAATAGCCGGATTTCCAACGATTGGCTATGATCAATTGTCAAATCTAGAACATGGCGTTGGTAGCTGATCAATCTGCGGAACTGGCCAACAGAAAGGACGATCTGGGAGTGGTTCAGATGAAACCATGTTTCAGATAATGCACTGACGTGCCGAACATATCTCGAGGGCAATACTAACATATAAACCGCGGTTGATTCCGCGAAACTCACCTCAAATATTTACATCCTCAACAGACACAGAGCTCTCTTTAACTATCTCAAGTATCGACATATTTGACAGACAAACTCACAACCATTCAACATCGCTTCGCAATGTCTTCATCGTCTTCGGCAATCATGACTGATAACAAAGTCCCCGGTACTCGATGCCCTACTTGCTTAGCGAATGGCAATGAAGTTTGGGTAATTCCTGGCCGTGTCTGTGGAATTTGCGGAACTGCTTGCGTGGGTGAGTATAATACCAAACTTCAACAATCTTGAAGTAGTGGACTGACATGACATTTCTCGTTAGATTGATCCCTTCACACTGATGGACGCAGCATGATTCCTCATGACGTATTCCTTATAGATGCTCTTATGGATATCGATACATGCTCGAGCTACATTACATATATAATTAGTTTATGAAATCGCACTCAATCGAACTGATAATTATGTCCACCTCTGTTATAACATATTTGTGCTCATCCTCTCACCCATTATGATGATTTGACTCAATTTCACAACCACTTCAACTCCATGATCCACTTCTCCCCATGGAACAACAGAGCAGCACAGTTCTGGAGGAACGGTCCCAGAGAACAAGAAGGAAGATTCCTCTCAAATATCTAATCAGAACAAATCGCTGAGTACCCGGGGGGCTACCGTCGGGACCGGCGTATTCCAACCAGACATTTTCACTAGATGAATTGTTCTGGGAAATAATTTCATCAAGCCAAGTTCCCATCAGAGTTCAGTATCGGTGAGTTCACCCATGCTGTGGCTTGGCTTTTGAGTGTAGATATGATCGGTTGATGATTTTTGCATGCAAGATAAGTGTCTGTTTTTTCACGTCGGTGGACAAAGTCCCAGGATAGTGAGTTGGTAATACATACAGAGCGTATATATAATATGTATAAAAGCTCTCTCTCAACTTGTGTAAGAGCTACCCGGTTGAATCGTTGTCCATGTTGTTGTTATCCATATCCTCTATTGAACCGTTGAGGCTCATTTCGGCCTGCTGTCCGTAAGCACTTCTGTTGGGCATGGGGACTAGAGCATGTCTTTTCGATGTTGGAGTCACGCATGCTCATCCCTTGTCTGCTGGTTGTTAGCTTTGACCAGTTTGGGATGGCTAACCCTTTCCCGCCGACTCTTGTAACCTCCTCGTCTTCTCTCGGATTTCGAGCTGGGGATACTGAAAGCACCAAAGGGACCATCGACCAGAAGTAAACCCGTTCCATCCGCTGTAGTTCGATCGGCTGTCAGTTTCAGCAACCCTTCTAGGGAACATGCTGATGATAAGGATGCCTCTGGAAATATAAAATATCACAGTGGAAAAACCGAACCAGTCGTGGGG
>JABCJZ010000379.1:0-31163 GCA_013184445.1 Fusarium sp. NRRL 53497 | reverse complement strand
AATTAGGGCTATATAAATATATCTAGAAAAAAAGAAAAGTATTTTAAATAAAATTATAATAATTCTAAGTATATTAAATTATAATACCTAGTAGACTAATATAAATTCTCTAATAGCATTCAAGCCGCGAAGTCTTTTGAACGTACAGAAATTCAAGATAAATATTTCTGGTGTTCGAGACTGACCTCATTATTTATCATTCTTTTAGGATTCTTCTAAGCACTTCGAGCTATCAATAATACGTGACATCAACCCCGATTGCATGGGCTCAGCAGACACGATTGTGTCATGAGTCCGTCGATATTGATGAAGTCTTTGATTCCCGATCCATCAAGCAAAAGGCGAAGAAACATGTTGCCAATGGCGGAGATTGAGAGCGGCCAAATAAGCATAGCGATCTGAGATTGCATGGTAAGGCTAAGTAGCAACTGACCAGTGTTTGCATTCAGCATCATTCTGTCTTAGGATTGGTCAATACAAGCATGCAAGGTCAAACCTTCAGACTGTCTACGGTAAAGTAAGCTGTGGCAATACCCAAGGAATGAATGAGTCACGTTCTGACTATCATGTCCAGAGTCATTATGTTTTCCAACGCCAAACAGTGATGCTTGGGCAGTTTGACTCAAGGATACATCATCCTACGAAATGCTTCATGTGCTTTTTACAGGAATGCAAATATGGCAAAGGTCATATTTTGCCACTGATTGTGGTAGACCCGATCATATATGTCTACTTGAGTCTTGTAGCAAACAACTGGAATGCAATTAGCCCTAGAAATGGATATACCAGGCTGTGGATAATATTGCTCACGCATAATCGCAATATTTACTGTTTATCCAGTGGATGATGTGACAAAGAATTGAGAAGCAAGAATTTGCTACTAAAAATAAACAAAGAGTGCCTGAACCACCCAAGCTTAACCCCCAGACAAGCATCTCCTAGCCAGCGCGAATGCCCTCATTCCTGCATTCCACCAAGTCGCATGACTACTGCAAACAATTATTGCAAGCAATTCGCCTATGACATGGTCTATCAAATGATGTCTGTTTTGATGAGGTATCGGAAGATCCCCCTGGACATGGTATGCGCACTAACCGATTGCAGGAGAAAGGCAATTTCGCTGAAACACCCATGCCAGGTACCCGCACCTCGTCAACTCCTTACAATTATGTCTCTTCCCGCACTTTGGTTGGGCTGGGCTTTGCTTTGCTTTGACCAATCGTTCACCTCTCCCCACTCCCACTCATTCATGAGAGAGAGAGGCGCCCTTCACTATGGCTATGGCACTCGAACTCGACGCTCATTCGCCTCATCTTAACCGCCGCGGGTCGGTAGACCAGCTATTCGAGCTGGTAGATGGCCTCGACGAGTCCCAGATTCACTCCCTCCTTGAAGAATTCAACAACACCGTCTCCAGCAATGTCCCCGTCTCCCACGGCATCGAGTTTTTCGAGCATCCGACGACTGCTACTGCGGTAAAGGCAAAGACGACGCCTGCGCGATCATCTTCGATTCGAAAGGCTTTCAAGCTCCCGAGATTGTTCACGCGCACGCCGAGCAAGAGAAGTGCTTCAGCGCCGATTGCGCGTCCCAAGACGGGGCTGCCGCCGACCGCGAAACATTACAGACGAATCAGTCGACCTGTGCTGCCGACGCTCTCGAATGGACCTGATTTGGATGCTCTGCTCTCAGCATACCTTGCGCCTGTTCCTCCACCGTCGTCTTCCCACAAGACTATTTCTCCGTCGAGATCGATATCCAGCAATTCTACACTGAGCCTCGAGGCGGATGATTCGGGCGCGGATTCATTGGCGCCTTTGGTCTTTGGACGACCTCAACGGGAAGCGAGCCCAATGGGCGATATTATGGAGGTGCTGTCTTTTTAAGAAGCACCTGATTATGGACGAATAACACTGCCACTACGGCACTTGGACTCTGTTCACTACAACGGGCATGCAGTATGCAACCACTACGCTGCTCGACACACAAGACTATTTGCTAGCTCTGCTTTGACAATGGCTCGGCGTTTTTTCCTTTCTGTACGATCATTGGAGGCGTTATTTAAATGCTGCTAGTCAGGTACTAGACTGTCACTGTCACTGAAGGAGAGGCCCACTTTCATTTTTTATCCTGTTTGTATGTATTAAATGGATTCACGAATTCATTATTATAACTACGTACCTTACCTTACCTTACCTGCCAATCTACTATACCCATTCTTTGTCACAATCTCTGATGTTTGGGCAAACCGGAGCAAATTTGGCCGTGTTGCTATCGCGCGTATCGTCATTTCCCCGGCCCGTTAGTGAAGTGGACCTGTGGAACTTCAGATCTTGGCAAAATGGCACGCGAGTTTGCTGTTTGTTGAAGATTGTGGCATCTTGTTCTATCATATACCTTTGCATCAATAATTTTGGTTCATCCCATGTTTATTCCGGAACACTGCATTGTAGCGTTCTTTACCTACTTCCCTATTTTACCGAACTTGTACTATTTGATAACTGTCTTGGGGCTGGGCCGGTGAACAACCGTTCTGAGTTCTGAACAGCCGTTAGCATATACTTATGGACAAAGGATGTTCTTTGACTCATGATCAAAGACCAAAAGAGTTAATGAATGGGCTCAAACACAAGCCCCCTTCTTCATCTTCTTCCACAACTGATAGTACTAGTTTTTCTTTAGAGTAAATGAACTTGGCCCAAAATCTTGTTCACTGAACTTATCAATATTTCTTGAATATCTTGAGAGGTACCAAGTCACCTGCAAATTCTCCAGAGCGAGGGTGGCCTCGATCATTTCATCTAGTGGACTTCTGCACTGGCTCCTGTTCGCGTGTGATCTGGCACTGGCAGACAAGCGGCTCAGTCATCGCGAACCCACGAAATACCAACTACAGACCACCAAAATAGATTCCATGAACCTTCATAATAACGTTCTTAGAAAGATTCGCGAAGAGAACGAAGATATCATCGAGCTGATCGATCTCGCTGTAGATCAGCGACAAAAAAACGATCAAAAGGGAGAGATTGTAGGAAAACTATACCGAAACATTGCATTCCTCGAAAATCTTCAGTCCCACATTCAAGTTAACGAATATCAAGAAGATACAATCTACAGCGCATGGAGAAGCCTCATCGATCAGATCCGAGCCTTGATGAAGCTGCCCTCGGGAGACTTCCTCGCTGCAAGGATGTGCCTTTACCTCGCATCACAGCTTATCCGCAAGCCATGCGTTAACGTATAGTATATGAAAAACACGGCGGCGGAAGAGAGCGCCCCACTCTGAGCTTTGCACAGAACTAGATAGTGCTCTACTTGAAGCTCTACGAAGGATGTGGAAACGTAGCGACAAGTTAGAGACTTTTTACTGGGTATTTACAGAACATCAAGTGTTTCACCCCGTGATTAACGAAGACGTCAAACTCACCGCTGTACTGACACCTGAAGAACTCCGTCGCTGTCCTAGGGAAAAGGGAACGATATACTACTGCGGCCCTAAAAGAGACAACCTACGACTCTACACAGGGCCAACTCCACGATGGGACTGGGAGTATGAAGATAGGGAATACTTCTTTTGGAGATCCACCGGATCAGACGGACCTATTCGAGGCAAAATCCAGTTCAAGACGTTTCGAGAGGTTGGCAATATGTTCCTAGACGACCACTCTATCCCAGTTCTCAGAAGATCTTGGCAGTTTTGTCTCGACGCCCGCCAAATTGCCGAAGCAAATATTGGCAAGCAGCGACATGACCTACTCAACCAGATCCTTCTGCATCACGGAGTTCCTCTTGAGATCCATTTGCAGATTATCATACACCTGGACTACCAGGAGCCGTTTCCGTATCTCAAAAACTTCGACGTTGGGGCAGCGTATGCTCCATTCCCTACAGTAGGCGAGCGATGTCTCGAATGTGAGGGTTTGGGCAAAGATTCGAGAGTCAAGCGCACACGGCCTCAAGCTAGTCTATATATCTGGAACCTGGCTCTACGATGCTTCCACGTTTTTCACAGAAACGACTTCAAGACGTGGTCCCTTTGCAGCCGTGGCGGAGATTGCCCAGGTCATCATGACTGCAGTGATAATGGCTGGGTTGTCGGTAGAAACCCTGACTTTACTCTATATATTGAGGCTGAAGCTTCAAAGGGTAACGACGAGTTCATCTCACTGGATCAAGTCGGCCTTGGGCCCGTCAACAACATTCGTCACGAGACCCCATCCGAAGACGAAGGTGGAATAGATGGGATCCTAGCTGAGTGGGCTCTTGAACGCAATCTCCTAGCCAAGAACGTTGCTGAGAACGCCATCAAGGAACTACACGCATGGCCTGGGCTGTGCGAGTGGTGCGGTGCGGCTGAATTCGTGGAGGAATCAGGACGATCGATAAGGCCATGGGTCACGTTAGTATCGTACTAAGTTGAATTATAGTACGGAGGAACCTCTCGGCTGGAAACACCGGCTGCAGGAAGACTGGCTCGGCTCGAAATGGATGGAGGAGAAATGGAATTTTAATACGAAGAGAGGAGGGGGTTGAATCGAAGAGGACATGATTATCACCTTCCTACCGTCGTGCTCGCCTTCCTGCGGCTACAGTCTTTGCCCTTTTCTTTCTCTGCGTCCCTATCTTATCCATCTTTAGATCTACCATTCTATAGAAAGTTTGATTTCCTCACGGGTTTTTAACCTTGAGCATTTTTACCTCTCCCTGTCTCCTAGATAAAGATCAAGTAGACAGACAGTCGGAATAATTTTGAGAGAGAACGACAAAGTTTACTTATGCAATACTATGATACCACAATATTATGTCCACTGACACCAGAGCAACATAACCCCGCTGTCACACACTCCCATATACTATACTGTCAGAACCAGATCCTATAAAAGAACATTAATATCATCATGCTTGTGGGGGTTCTCTACTCTCCTGTGTCTGGCGATCCTCATGCACAAGGGGTGCTTTGGGTCTTGGAGGATTCTGTGGACACGAGCAAAGCCGAAAACGGGCGGATGAGAGCCGTGAGTCTTGAAACTTGGCGAGATATTTGGATAAATTTGACTAACGCAGATGCATTGCAGCATCACGAGAAGAACTGCGCGGCCTGTTTCAACTCCGACCTCCGCTTTAGGCAATACCTATATACATGTAAATTAACAGATATATTACTCCAGCGGAAAATGAACTTCAGGATTGTATACGTCAAGTGTTTGTATTATATTACATCCACGAGTGAGTTCCCGTTCTTTTTGGTTCCGATATCCGGCCAAGGCACGTGACCAGTCGTGGCTCACAATATCATTCAGGCGGAGTAGAATCAATACTAATCCTAACTTCTACGGCAAGCCACCCAAGGAGACTTGCCAGGACAAGCACCACACGATCTTCCCTCCAGACAAGTGCGCGTTCATCCCATACTTTAAGAACGAGTACATCAACTTTCGCCGACGCCCCGGCATTCCGTCGGATTCATCTTGATCAACAACATCTGCCTCTGGAAACCGCAAAGATGGCATTCAAAATGAACGGCATGGAGTTTCAACGCGAACTCCGAAGTGTTCTTTGCATCAACGACGACCTGACGGAAACGATTAATGACCTCTCGCGCAACAAAGCGCCCAACATCGACCAACAAACAAAGGAAATCCTGAAGAACCTCCATAAGAATATGAGATCGCTACGCAAAGCGCTCACTTGTATTGGAGAGAGTGACTCCGTCGACTGGTCAGAAGTCTCAGAAGACACCGTTTGGAACGTTTGGCGCAGCTTTTTCGGCCCGATTCAGTCCTTGAGAAAGCTTCCATCCTCGGGTGATTTCATCTCAGCACGAATGCTGCTTTACCTGGGGTCTGCATTCATCGATGGCCCAGGAGTAGCGACATAGTATGCCAGCAGCTCCGCCCCAACAGAAAGCGCACCCCTGTATGAGTTCATTATAGAGCTCGATGATGCTCTTTTAGAGCCCCTCAAGAAGATCTGGGTGCTTAGTGGTGGCAACGAAAGTTTTGACTGGGTTTTCACGAGGCACATGGTTGGACACATTAGTTTCATTGAGGATGCCGCGGCTCTCTCCCCTCAAGAGCTAGTCAGCCTTGGGGGAAGAGGAATATCATGGAGCTACTACAACCCTGAGGATTCTGAAGACAGCGAACTATATCCGTACACAGGCCCAATCCCCCGCTGGGATTGTGGCGAGGAGAACGAAGAGTGCCTTGAGTGGCTATATTCCGGTTCCGAAGGCCCAATTAGCGGGAGATTGACGTTCAAAACTGTCGACGACGACGACGAATTTCTTGAAGAAGAGAAATACATCCCATGTTTCCACCGTTCGAAGCAGTTCTGCTTGGACGCTCGACAGAAGTCCGAAGCAGCAATGGGAAGGAAGAGGATTCAGCTACTCGACCAGGTTTGTCTCCAATATTCCATGCCGCCTGAACTCAGAAACGAGATCTTGGGCTATATACAGTACCGCGATCCTTTTCCATACCTGGAGAATCTCGATATCGCGGAGGCCTACGCCCCCTTCCCCGTTGTGGGCAACCGGTGCACTGAGTGTGAACACCACAACGAAGAGTCAACCATCAAGAAAACCTGTCCCCAGGCAAGCTTAAACATTTGGAACCTGGCCCTTCGGCGGTTTCACACGCTCCACAAGGACAGTTTCAGAGCTTGGTCCCTCTGCGCCCATCACGACTGCAACGGGCATCACCACGACAACCGATGGGAGGTCAAACGGGATCCGGAGTTTAGTATATACCTCGAAAGCCAAGCCGCACGGGGAAATAATGAGTTTATCTCTCTCGATCAAGTTGGATTGGGACCTGTGGAACCTGTCCGTCTCAGTCTTCAGGAAGACACGGCGCGACAAGAGAGATTGTTTAACGGAATCGGTATCTACAAACAATCATCGAACGACCTAATGATGATTGGCGGCTTGGGGGGCTTGAGGGACACCATGCTGCATGGGAGAGTCTTAATCGGTGCATGGTACGATATGGACGGGGATGAAGGTGTCGTCACCACACACCCACAATGGGCGTTGGGACGTAACCTGCTCGCCGAAGGGGTCGGCGAGGACGCTATCCGGGACTTGCACTCCTGGCCAGGACTATGCGAGTGGTGCATATAACTGCGCCCAAGCACATATTGTGCCAAACATATTCGCCAAGGGCATTGCAACTAAACGCCATTCTTACCACGCTTACTCTATCTTCGCCATCAAGGTCACGCAGTTCCTCGCCGCTAACGAAGGCATCATCATTCTCCTTGCCGCTATCCATGCCTTCCTTGACAACTTGAAGGCCCTATTGAGCTTATCAAAAGCCACATTGAGTACTACCAATTTGTCGTCACATCTTTGCTCAAGGCATGCTCAGTCCCTGTCGACCTGAAGGAAGAAGGATCTATGCATTGATCCTAGAACACGGCATTATATAATGCGATTTAACCCTGGACTTTTGGGCAGATAGACGTCAAAGTGCAGACTAGACTATTGTGTCAGAGTATAGAAATGTAAAATTATAACTATAATACTTTTTTTCTTCTTTTTTCTTTTATAATTATAATCTTAGGCCATAAAGTCAGTAGTCTTTTACTGAGCTTTATTGAATCTGAGGATGGGGATCAAGGTATCATTGCGGCACCGCCCCAATGGGCGCTGGGCCGCAACTTGCTTGCAGAGGAGGTCGCTGAAAACGTCATCAGGGATCTGCACTCATGGCCAGAGCTCTGTGAGTGGTGCCCATAAGTGCGGAGTTGCTTTTCTTTTCTGATCTTTTCTCATATAGCAGTTAAGTTAATTGTCTTAAGAAAGAGGCACCAGGCAGGCTTCCTATTCATGCACTATTAGAGAGGGTTTTTAGTTATATTTAAAGGTCTAACCTTTCAGCTAAAAGCTTTAAAATAGAAAATTAAAAGGAAATTAAAGTAGGACTCTCAGATATAAGAAGATGTATTCTTTATTAATATCCAGGGCTTGAACTCTCTTATGCCTATAAAACCCAAGATAAATAGCATGTAAATGCTCCAACTTTGCTCAACAAGTCCTGTGCATTGCTGGATGCCAGCAGTGTTTCAGATACCAGGCTGCCAGAGGTACCCGCATTCGAGACTGTACAAGCTATCCCTACAGCAGGGTGAAAGGTAATAGAAAATTCCACCATGGACTAGCCAGACGGAGGACGTATGGTCAGGTAGCCTTCGAGGTTGGTGACACGGTAGACAAGAGGCTTTCGCTACTTCTGGACCGCGTCGACTTGAGACTTGATGGCAAGCGCATTGTTGACATTTTTATTGATAATGGCAAGGTCGGACCGGATAGCGGTGATGCTGGCCTTAAGTGTCTCAATATCCTTTTCGATGGGCTTGAGTGCTTCCTTGATAGTCGCCTGGATTGCGTCCATAAGTTGCTTGAAGGGGAGCTCCCCAAGGATATCGCAAGTGGCCGATGTGTCATCCATGATGAGAGATGAGTGCTGATGAAACAAGGTTATGAAACAGGATGGTATTTGATGATGTTAATGGAGAAGGCTGTTTAGGTCTCTAGTGGGCTTCTTATACCCTATCAAGATAAGGTTGGTTGCCGAGTCATTATGTAGGTTTGTTGGAAGGACACTGAGAGAATTAACTGGAAAGGCATTATATATGATGCCTAAAGTATAAAAGATATATATTTTTTTAGTCATATTGTCTTAATTGATCCCAGATCGATAAGGTTACTTAGAATAATAATATTTGAGAAGGCTGTTCTTTGCGGGCAATTTGTGCATGGCTTTGCCTAAGGATGTGCCCCAGAGTGTATACTGGACGATTTTTTGAGGCAAGAAATGTAAGAGTATAACCAGAAACCCTAAATAATACAGGCAGTAGTCTTATATTGAGCTTTACCAAACCAATGGCTTTCCGTTCTGTGTGTAACCTGGAGGCAAAATACTCTACCTGGGAATTTCAGTACATGTCTTTTGGTAAACTCGGTACTTGTGTCAAGTTTTTAGATAGAATTGGCCATTTAAGGGGAACAGTCAGACGCCGCGTTCAGGGTAGTCGGCCGATCGAATTTGTTCCTTCAACCCTGTCCTTTGTCTCGTCCAAGTCGTAGTCGACTGAGATGTAGACAGTTGGAGGGTTGGCTTTAATGTCAGGGAGCACTCCATACTCCTCTCAAGCAATCGTCGCCATACGGTCTTCCTTACCTCTGTGTGATTGAAACTGGGCATGTGTTGATGTGTCGAGAGTAAAGCTGACTGAGCTAGATCCTTATCATATGACTTTCTGCTTTGGGAATAACTCGCTGCAACTTGGGCTAATGCTGGTGCTAAGTTTAGGCTACTGGTTGACTAGCAGTTAAGATCAGATAAGATAATCTCTGGGATATAATATCGCGAGATGGCCTCACTTTTGCGCCCAGCCAAGAGAACCTGCACAAGCCGATTTCAGAACGAAAAATGAAAGAAAAAAAGGCTGCCTTACTACTAACCATCATGAAGTTTTGCGAGAAATATATATATGTCAATCACGGTCCAATACCATGAAGCTATGCATTCTCAACCAAGATACCCTTCGCAACTATGGATACTAAATCCAGTATTGAACCTAATATTGGCCAAACGGATGTCCCAATCCCACATGTACCACTTCAGCATGATAAAAGACCTCCAGGCGTACCCCGCACAGAGGTTATAGCTGGCAAACTCACAACAACCAAGCGATGGATCTTCTTCACCAGCATTTTCCTCTTCAGCTACGCCCTCAACCTCGACTTCTTAGTACGCAACACTTACGTCCCCTACGCAGCATCCTCCTTCGGAAAGCATTCCCTTCTGGCAACAGTCAATGTCATCCGCGAAGTCGTAGCCGCCGCTATTCAGCCATCAGTCGCCAGACTGACCGACGTCTTCGGCCGCATTGAGATCTTCACTATCGCCGTGTTGCTGAGCTTGACTGGTACAATCATCCAGGCGTACTCTGTCAACATTGAATCTTTCGCGGGAGGAGCAGTACTGCACTCCGTCGGATATAGAACCTCGATTCTCGTGATGGAGATCATGATCGCGGATTTCACTTCCATGAAAACACGGCTGTTCTTTGCCTTTGTACCGAATTGGCCCGCTATCATCAATACTTGGATCAGTGGGGATGTTACGTCTGCTGTTCTTTCGGTCACTTCCTGGAAATGGGGGATTGGCATGTTTGCGATTATGAACCCCATCTGTGCTCTGCCTCTTATTATCCTGATGTTCATTCTTGGGAGTCAAGCAAAAGCGGCAAGACAAGAGCAAGAGCAGCCAACTTCAACATCTTGGACTCAGTCCCTCAATGCATTCTTCTGGGAGCTCGATGTAATTGGCGTATTGCTCCTGACAGCTGCTCTTGCAATGACTTTGGTGCCTCTCACTTTGGCAGGTGGACAAAGTACAAAGTGGCAAGATGCTGGCATATTGACTCCTCTTATCATGGGTCTCCTACTTTTCCCAATCTTTGTTATATGGGAAAAGTCAGCTTCTCACCCTATGCTTCCCATCCATCTTCTCAAGCACCGAGCAGTCTGGGGTTGTCTCGGCATCAGTTGTATCTTCCCCTTTGCTTTTATGATGATTGGAAATTACCTCTTCAGCCTGCTTGTCATATCATACAACTTCTCCATCAAGGATGCTACTCGATTGGCGTCACTCTATCGGTTCTGCGCCATCCTAGTGGGATCTCTCCTAGGTCCCGTCGTCATCAAATTCTGAAGACTCAAAGAGGTCATCCTAACAGGCATTGTCCTCTGGTTTGTTGGATTCGGACTTATCTACCACTATCGCGGGGGCTCAGCCTCGAAATCTGGAGTCATCGGCGGAGAAGTTGTTGTTGGACTTGGTGCTGGGCTTTTCTCCTGGCCGACGCTGGTACTCATTCAGACAGCGGCGCAACATGAGTATATCGGGATATTGATTTCGCTTGTTTTTACTGCCAATGCAATTGGCCAGGCTTTTGGAAGTTGCGTGTCTGGCGCAATCTGGACACAGACTCTGTTCAAAGAGCTTGAGAAGAACCTTGCGCCGTTTAAGAACGACACAATGGCGTCGGCAGTCTATGCATCTCCCCTGAGCGTTGTGCCGGGATATGCTATTAGGACACCTGAGAGAGATGTGATTGGCTTGAGTTATCGCTATATTCAGAAGAACTTGAGTATTGTTGCGATATGTCTTGTTGTACCTATGCTTGTGCTGGGTCTATGTCTGCATAATCCTATACTCTCGGATCAACAGATCCAGTTCGATGAAATTCAAGTTCTAGAGGCACAGGGCAAGACGAGCAGAAATAAAGTCTAGATTTTGAAGGGTTTTTCATTGAGGTCAGAAGCCAGCCATTTCTTTCCAAAGTCAGGAGAAGAGGAAGAAGAGAAGCAGAAGAGAAGTAGGCGACGGACGCCGACAAGCCATATTCTAGGACAACAGATAACTGGTGATGTAAAAAACAGAATACAAGGAGATATCAGGAGATTCTACAAACAAGATAGGGTAAGAAACAAGGTTATCCCAGTGAAGCTGGCGATAGGTCACATTGTGGAGCTATTCCCTTTTTATCCCGGCTTGGCCGGACCAGCCAGGGTCGAAACCAGACACTAGAATAGGGCGCGATGACAAGGCTCCACCATGTCCAGTTAAGCCTCAACGTTCAGATTTGGCCTCAATAAAGACTCTACTATTGTCGTATCATTAGAAAGTAATTAACGATCGCATGTTTTGCAATTGGGTCAGAGCACTCGGTATCACACGACAATAAGGCCGATGTAAGGTCTAGGTTCAGCTTCAGCTGCCTGTTTTGTTAGTCGCGCTTATGCTGGTGATGTGCAGATTGCAGACTGCAGCCTCGGCAGAAGTAAGTAGCGTGATTGGAGTTGACTTTTGCCTCTCTCTCACAGTAAAATATTCAGCCACCTTCGAGAACAATTCTAGACTAATGATCATCATGCAGATATTTACCTTGCAAATCTCTTCTAGCTCAAAAGCATGTGAAGCATGAAGTCCACGTGACCCCCCTTAAAACCCTTCATGCATGTCAATATTAGTCTTACACTTGAATAACTATCTCATGTCTCCATCTCATTTCTGTACAACAAAACAAGTTTAGATAGATAGCACGGACTTATACCGTATCTTTGTCTAAAAAGTTACCCAACAATTACTCATAAGTCAAAGTCAGGATCGCCATATTAACAAAATTGGCCCGACAAGAGCCGCGTCTAACAAAGTCTATGCGGGCCTACGGCCAACGGGGGTTTCGCCGGCGGGATCGCATCACGTAACTTTTACCCACGACAACTCCACTACGCACATTTGACTTATATAATGGATTGCTCGCTATCAACAACTTTTACGTACAACTTCACGGGGCGTGGATCGTGATCCAGATTTCCCCAGCGTGGAGAAGAGGAGTTTTCCCCAGACCTTGGCGTCCTTTCTCTTGTTTCTGGTTTATACTTAAGGTCTTTCATCTGTCTCTTTTCTTTTTTCTAAACGGCAGAGTTTGACTACTCTGACTTATCATACTTCCCACCTTCTTTTCATATACATTGCCAATATGGACTCCATCGCGCCACAGAACGCGACAAACAATAAAGACTCTGGTCTTGATAAAGACTCTGGTCTGGATTCTGATCAGATCGCGAGAATCGACCACTCCTACGACCAAGCCATCGGCACCGTCACCGAATTCGAGAAACAAAAAACCGCAGAAGGCGAAGCTCACTTCCGTCGTCTAGGATGGAAGCGTCTCGCTGTCATTCTCATCGTTGAGGCCATTGGTCTTGGAACCTTTAGTCTTCCAGGTGCCTTTGCAACACTTGGCGTCGTCGCCGGTGTCTTTTGCTCTATTGCCCTTGGCTTTGTCGCCATTTACACTGCGTGGATCATTGGAAAGATCAAAGTTCTGTATCCGTCCATTCAGCACTATGGAGATATTGGAGGCTTGCTTATGGGACGTTTTGGAGAGGAGTTGTTTGGCGCTATGTATGTGCTTCAGCTCATCCTCATCACGGCCTCCTTCGTCCTCACTGGCAGCATTGCCCTGAACATCTTGGCCGATGAGAAAGTCTGCGGTCTCATCTTCAGCGCAATCTCTGGCTTCATGCTCTTCATCCTAGCTGTCATGCCTTCATTTGCAGAGGCTGCTATCCTGGGTTATATCGACTTGGTGTGCGTCATGACCGCCATCGGCATTGCAGTCATAGCATCCGGTGTGGACGCTGCCAACCAGCCCGGCGGCTTGGGTGCTTCCGACTGGTCCGCTTGGCCAGACCCTGATGCCACTTTCAAGGATGGCATGGTTGCGATCTGCAATATCATCTTTGCGTACTGCTTCGCCATGTACATGACACCTTTTATGTCTGAGATGCATACACCCGAAGACTTTATGAAGTCAGTCTGGACCCTCGGAGGTGTTGAGATCTTTATCTACACCCTCTCTGGTACCCTCATCTATGTCTTCGTTGGCAAGGATGTAGCAAGCCCTGCTCTCCAGTCTCTCCCTGGTGTTCTACCAAAGGTGGCTTTTGGCGTGGCGCTCCCCATGATCTTCATCTCTGGAGCTATCGGAAACACAGTCACAGCGAAATACGTTCATCTCCGATTCTACAGAAACTCCATTGAAAGATTTGTCAATACACCCAAGGGTTGGGTCACTTGGCTTCTCACACTTGCTGGTATCACTATCATCTCGTGGGTTCTCGGCGAAGCTATTCCCTTCTTCAACGACCTTCTCTCTCTCAGCTCAGCCCTTTTCGTGTCTGGATTTATTCTGTATTTCCCAGCAGTGATGTGGTATAAGCTTATCTGCAGGGGTAAGTGGTATGCCAGAGAGAATCTGTTGCATGCTATTGCTTGTATTTTTACCTTCCTCTTTGGCCTGTTGGTTCTAATTGGAGGAACGTATGCCACAGCTTTGGATATTGTAAGTCCGACATTCTCACTAATCAATCGGAAGTTACTAACATAATATGACAGCAACACCATTACGAGATTGGTGCTTTCCGTACTCCCTTTTCGTGTGAGGCTTAAGTTGCTGGGTGATATGGAGTTGGGGAAGTGGCATGTAGCGATTTGATTTGGAATGTCCCTTGGTTTTGAAGTTATCTGTATATTAGTTGACGCCTTGTAAATTAACTCATTTATGAATTCTCCATCGTCTGCCCTTAGCCTCCCAGCTGATTGTCCCCTTTTTCTGGCGACCCGCGCTAAAGCGTAGTTCACTATCCTCGACTTGTTAAACTACAGCCCCAAGCCCCCACTGAAGGAGACATTTCCCCGCCACGCTATGAAACATATAGAACATAACGGCTGGTCAGGTTTTGTAGATCTCGTGGAGTGTCTTTTAGCTCCAAGGGGGGCCGACACATGCCGACGTTGAGAGATTTCATGATATTGGTCTGAGTATCACTTTGCTGACCAGAAATGATCTGCATGGACATGTATCCTTTAGGAAACAGCAAGCGACATATCCCATTTGCTGAACGTGGCATTGCAAGGGTCTGGCTATAGGCGGGATGATCTTGGCTTGGTGCCAAGCACACCCAGCAGCCTTAAGTGAACTATAGGCCGACGTCACTAGGTATCTCTGCCTTGAGAAATGAAGCAAGTGAGATAAATCATAGGGTATGCCGTCCTTAGTGTCTCGTAGTATATATCATATTACGAAACGAGGTGTGAATAGCATATATGTTTATGAATATGTATTAGAATAACTGGAGCATAAATCCAGATGGTTATATTTCCCTTCTTGCTTATTAATCCAAGGTTATCCTAAGCTCCCCTAAAGCTACCCCTGGTAAAAGTAGGAATAGACCATCACTATTGACTGCCTATGTTCGTATCATATAACTGAGTTTACACAACCCACGAAACCTGACGATCCTCGAGGTAAAATCTCCAAAGTGAACTTATAGTAAACTACCCAAATGTTAGGCTTAAGAAAATCTATATGTTGACTCGTGAATAAAAGAGACTTTGAGCCCTGAACCTTGATAAACAAGGCATCTTCTCACTTTGGGGAATTGTACTTCGTTGGGGCCAACATATAAGTCCACATGATATTAAAGAACCAAATTCAGACTGTCAATACTGAAGCTTTACTCCTCTTAAGATCTCTGTTTAGGGGGCGGAATATCTATCTTCTTGGAGCTCCAATTGCAAGAACCACCGTCTTAAGCGACCAAGGTCATGATCCTCCAATGAAGAGTCTTTCATCTCCTCGATTATTGGATCAAGAGCTTCCCAAACCTTGAGGAATCGGCTCTCCGTTATCGAACCGAGGTTTTGAAACCCTTCTATCATGGCATGGCGACTTTGCAACGTTTCTCTTTTGACTATGCGATTCAAATCCCCAGAATGAACAGAGCGAAGCCCTTCCAATGCGTATTTTCGCAACATAAGTTTGAAGGAGCAGATAAGAATAGCTCCAAGTCCTGCTCCCAAGGCAGTGCCGACAGCTGAACCAGAGTACGTGATGCCTGGACTCTCATTGGAATGCCTGGAGCTATCAATGTCGTGCTGCAAAATGACATCGCTTCCGGGGAATATGAAGTCGGTATCTGAAGGAAGTACGGATCGACGAAGTGCTCCGCCGTCATCGCGAGCTGCTCCAATCCGAAAGAAGAGATCGGGACGAAGGGGCGAGGAAGCTTGAAGTTCTCCGCTGTCAGAAGAGGGACAAAACATGAGAATTCCTTGATGATCCGCCTTCTGGAGCATCTTATAGAGCAAATCCTTCTCGTGGACACTGGAATTGGCATTGACGGATTCGATTGACCAGGGTAGAAGGATGATGTTGACCTTTCGGTTGATTGCTGCCTGTACAGCCTACCACTAAGTATTAGATAACATGTTTGAATCAGAATGTGAACACTTACAAGAGCGGCGGACTTTAAATCGACATCTGACTTTCCAGTTTCAGAGCCGAGTATGTTGACTCGTAAAGGATAGAGCTTGACCATTGGACAAACTCTCGTAGCTGCTTGCGCCATGACTGTACCGTGACCAAACTCTGAAACATAATAGGGGCTCGCAATGTTGTTTGCGTTGTCAAATGCAAAGCTTTTGCCACCTATAATGCTTTCCGACACGGAAGACCCGTAGGCATCGATCCCATCATCTATCAAGGCGACCACGACATTGTCTGCAAAATCCATATTATCGTATAATTGATGCCAGATCGGCTTGATGGCATCTGCGAATCCATAACTGAATCAAGCCATCTATGCCCAGCTCGTGATTCACCAATCTCTTGGGCTTGGCCAAAAGTGTTAAGCTCCTCCCAGTCTTTATCCTTCCCTCTCCTTTGGATAAAGAAAACCTCGATATCTCTTCTAAGAGACTCGGGATCTGGAGTGTGTCCCTCCTTCGAAAGATCGCCACTCTCGTCCCCTCCTTGGACTGCAACTAAGGGTGACGGCTTGGCTATGCGTCGACGAAAGTCTCCAATACATGCCGATACCCATTCTTGAGACTCAGTCATCTTTTAATAACGTCAGTTAATATTCAAGTAACAACCAGACGTGATATCACTTACCTCCTCGGCTGGAGGGACAAGAATATTAATCTTCTTCAGCCTGTGCAGCAATAGTAGCCCTTCCGGCTCGCTCCAAGCCCTCAAAACTGCATTATTACCACTCCAAGAGAGAGTTAATTCTCTGATTTCACTGTCATAAGTTACAGACCGCCCTGACTTGGCTCCCAATCTGCAAATGACCTGGGGATCCATGTCAATCTTTTGCCAGTTAAGGTGTTCAACCTGTATCCTTTCCAGTGACTCTAATATCGCCTGGTCACTATGCGGGAACTCACTAGAATCTTCGACGTCGACTCTGATGATGTGGCGAACACCTTTGCTGTGCAACCAGTCGAAAAAGAACTGCATATCTCGACGTCCTTTCCCACCTTTCTGCGTGTCATGGAGGAGTCGGCGACGACCGGTCAGCTCGACTTTCACATCCGGAAAGGAGACAAATTGGAGGATATTGTCCAACTTGATCATTTCGAAGGCCGATTCGAATGTCGTGTCTGTGATGGTTGAAGGCAGGCCGTGGCAATCCAAGTAGAATTGAACATCTGTGTTCTCTAATTAGTTGATTAGGACGCCGGCAAAGATAGGACAGACTAGCCATCGATATTTTCGCCGTAAAGGAATGACTCCACCATTATGGCGTTTCGTGTTCGTATGTAGTGTAGTTTGAGTTCTCTGAGTATTTCTTTCCACTCTCCTGCAGCGTGTTTCCTTTTTCTTGCGGCTCGTCCTTCTTTCGTCTCCGGGACTGACGTAGAGTCAATAGCCTCAGTCTCTTTATGACCTTTTTTCCATGTCGGCTCTCTTTCGCTTTTGATGTCTGTTGTTTGATGGGTCGACACTGATGCAAGCTTCACTTCTCTCTTCTGAAAGGTACTACGCATGTCCTCTTTCTTCATTTCAAGGGATGAAGCTGCCAGATGGTGTCTGTATACTGAATCCCCTTTCATGTCGACAACATCCAGAAAAGTTTCGGTGGGACGTGTGATACTTTTAGTTGCCTCTTTATTTAGAATATCTTCATCGCGCCGGATGAAAAGACGTATGACGGGCAAGCTGGGCCTTGAACTGGCAACCGCATAATGTAAAAGGGTCATACCACTGTCATCTTGCATTGCAAAAGCCTTGTCTCTAGCAATTCTCATTAGCTTGAGAACGACCTTCTCACGTATATCCAATCGAAAGGCAATATGCAAACAAGACCTGTTGTTCTGTTGAACGTTAGGGATTTCAATGGAACTTTGGACTGCTGACTGCCACTCTGCGTATTTAGCACAGTCGGATAGCATGGCTTCAATTAGAAGGGGCTTTCGTGTACAAATTGCCATGTAGAGAGGTGTAAAACCCTCGGAATTCCTCATCCTCAACAGCTCGGGATGCTCTTTGACTATGCTCTGGATAAGGGGCATCATATTGCTGGAGCGAACGTCCTTGTCGGTCTTAGCGAGTTCAATGGCAACATGTAAGAGGGTACCAGAATCTTCCGTAACCAGCCCGATTACATCTCTGAACTTGTAGAGAAACTCGTACAATGCATCAGGCTTGGAGAAGCTGTGGTGGCTTTGTCTAATCGCATTGGCGGCAGCACGGAAACGGGCTTTCAAATCAGTATCGGCATCGTCGTCCGATTCTGACTCAGTGTCCAGCATATCATCTTCATCCTCAAGGTATTCTTCGCCATCTGAGATATCATCTTCAAAGTCTCGGGTGGGCAGGCTGGTTGTGGATGACTCCTCCATGGCAAGATATTGATATTCAAGGCAGTCATTCGGTGTCGGTTCGAAATCGCCTCCGTGTTAGTAACAGTGTACCAACAGCAGAATCATTATTTTGAAATCTGAGACGAGTTCAGGGTCAACACAGTGTATACAAGTGTACCGTCGAGTTGCTTTCTTACGCACTCTTATGCAGTCATCAAATGCGTCATTTTTCCAATTGGCTGTTTATCCATGACCTTGTTAACACAACGAATCACTTGTCATATTAGGTCGTCAGCAGACCTCACAGGCCTCAGCTCTCATGCTAGTGCACAGTACCATGCATAGTACACCACTGCCATCACATCTGCCTCAGCTGGTAGTATGCCTCGCCGAACACCAGCCAGATTTCAAGTCAGCCATAGCCACTCAGACTTCGCTGCAACAACCTCTGCACTTATTGTGAGAACAGATTCTGGAAAGAGAATCCCATGCCTAATGCAAAGTCAAATCGATCAGTCCAAAGGCGGCCCAGGGAAGGAGACTTCATCCTCCAAGCGAAGACCCAGCCGGAGGCAATCTCGACATGAATCTTCCTATCCACAAAGCTCATTGATGTTCGCAAAGGTAAATCGAGGCCATGATATGCTGGATTCAGGCTCTGATTCAGACCCAGAGAACCCAGTAGCCCTAAGCCAAGTCGCAGCAGACAATCGACAAAAACCAACGAAGGAACAGGATCGTGAATCGCTCCTGAAGGAGCTGGAGAGATCGATTTGGGCTACGCTGGAAGAATTCAAGGCGGCGAATGGAGAGAAAATCAAGCGTTGTTACATGGCCGATGAGCGAGATCAGGATAGGACTATTCTTCACTGGCTATCCGTCCACCTGCTTCCAAATTCCATCGCTCAGGAAAACCTCCATTGGCTTGTGTGTACGGTGGTGGAATTGGACACCAAAATCGTCACCAGGATCACCGCAGACACCCAAAAAGCCAATTGCTTGCATATTGCCATTCAGTACAGGCGATTTGATCTCATCGATTATATCTTCCAGACGAGTGATGACAATGCATTGCAAGAAGCCATATCACATGGTGACTATTGCAATGAAACTTGTCTTCACTTGGCTATCAGACTCAATCCACCAAGCGTCGGAGTAATCAAACAAATGCTGGAAAAAGCCGATCGCAAAGCAATCACCAAGCAGCGATCTTGCAGGTTCCAAGACGACAAGTCAAGCGACGGGAATACTGTCTTGCATGACTTTGTTCATATAAACCTCTGCTTTGAAACAGGATATATAAAGACGCTCAAACGATTTATTCAACGATGTCCAGAAGCTTTGAAGATATCCAATGCTGCGAAAGAATCCCCATTTCAGTTTCATCTATCCACAAGACAGAGGAGGAACCCAGACTGGCAAGGATTGGAATTTTCGCCAATAGATAAGAAAGCTTCACGAGAAGACAAGACAGTGGCAAAGGTTGGGCAGATACTCCTGAGCGAAGCATTTTCTGAGCCCACCTGGGAGAGTGCTTGTAGCTGTCTATACGGTGAGAGTAAGTTGACATTCTATAATAATGTGACTGCCTGCGTGAGATATCTACCAACACTGACTTGATAGAGCATTTTGATCTAGCTACTACTTTTCAGCCTGCCGCACCCATCAACAAGAGAATCGACAAGTCACACCCTTTTCTTCACTTCTACCCTATCCTATCTTATGTTGAACTTGTCCTAGCACAGCCTGAACCATCGGACACCAGGCATGATGCAGTCGTCCAGCTTTCTGGTGAACACGACGACGATTTGATATCTACCGAGTGGACTGCACGAGCCGATAGCATACGGAGAGTATTTGCTTGGTTCAGAAGACAGAAAGTAAGAAGAATATTGAAGCTCGTTGTCATCGACGACGCATCATCTCCCTGCAGTGATGCGGTTATGGAGGAATGCCTTCGAGACTTTGATGTTCGGTATTTGAACTGGACCAAAGATGACCTTTGTCTTGAAGTGCTTCGCAATTCGGGTCTTTCCAATGTTAAGGAACTTTGGCTTACATGGAGTGGGAGAAACTCGGTCTTGTATAGCTGGTCATGCAAAGACAACGGATTTGCCACATTACCCAAGGCAAGTTGTGTTGAATGAAGCCCAAATCTGTCGGGTTTTTCTTTGCACTGACTCCTTCCCATAGCTTGAGACGATTCATATTCATACCCGAGCCGTAAATGCCACCCCCTCCTTTAAAATAATACGCAGGCCTGACTTTCACACTAGGGAATAGAGTCAACAGAGGCGAATAAGAAAAATCTGGCCAGCTTTAATTTTCGACTCCAAGATAGTATCGCGAGGATTCAGATCGAGGAATACCGAGCAGATCTAACGACCAGGGTTACGAAAGAACTGGAACCTTACTTGGCCCTTCTAGGATCGAAATTGCAGCCTGCAATGTCCAAATGGACTGATGGTCCGGATTATGTCCAGCTTGCTAGAGTCGGCGAGGGTGAGGAATCCCCGATGATTCAAGGGACCATCGCTGGTCTCGACGCCAGGATGATGTATGATCTCAAAGAAACAAAGAGCCTTCGAGAGATCAAGGTCGATGATACGTCACATGATAGTGTGAGCGAGGGTAGAGCTTTAAAGCATAAAAGGCGACAGGCACAGAAGTACGATGAGAGCCCATCAATCTACGAGAGATCAGTTTCTAATAACGATTCACCAGGGGACACCGTTGGCTCGATGCCGCCCGAAGACTCTCTACCGCTGTTAACACTCATAGACTCAATAGCCAACTACCTGTTAGGCCCATCAAAGTCGCATTACTTGATGATGGAGTAACACCAGGAGAGCTAAGCGTCCCTGGGGTTCTGAAAGGCGGCTGGCCACTTCCTAGCACAAATGGTCTCTATAGCTCCAAGCCATATTACAACTCCGAAACTGGCCACGGAACCAAGATGGCACGTCTGATATACTTCATGTGTCCCTTTGTCTCTATCTACGTTGCTAAGATCGACATGCATCGAGAGCAAGACGCGAGTGTTGCCATCTCAGCTGCCAAGGTAAGATAAGCTCCTGCTAGTTTTAATCTATTCATCTCTAAACACTTTCAGGCAATTGAGTGGGCTATCAGTAAACAGGTTGACATCATATCCATGAGCTGGACGATCAAGGAGGTCAAATCCGGCCCAGGCGCAAATCAAAAAACCATTTCCGCACTCGAGCGGGCGATTCAATTGGCAGCTAACGATGATATCCTCATGTTCTGTGCTGTTCAGGACTCTGCTCATTACGGAAACGAGGAGCTATTCCCACAGAAGAGCGACACCAAGAAGCTCATGATAGTAGGTTCGGCTGATGAAGACGGAGACAGATCAAAGTTTGTCAACGAGAATAGCTTCGATTACC
Source organism: Fusarium sp. NRRL 53497 (assembly GCA_013184445.1). Classification (NCBI taxonomy): domain Eukaryota; kingdom Fungi; phylum Ascomycota; class Sordariomycetes; order Hypocreales; family Nectriaceae; genus Fusarium; species Fusarium sp. NRRL 53497. The sequence continues at coordinate 9,523 of JABCJZ010000379.1, read as the reverse complement.
TCTTTCCCGACGAGATAGGTATCCCAGGGATGCTTACAGAGAGAGACAAGGGCAGCTCAGTAGCTACTTCAGTGGCTGCTGGGATGGCAGCTATGGTCTTATGGTGTGCAGAATATCATAGCTTGGCCCTAAAGTCCGAAGCGGATGCCAAAGGGAAAGAATCCTCGATCAATAGCACACCTGCCAAGCCTCCAGCTACAACATTGTCGTCAAGTTTAAATATCCTAGAAGAGTCGAAGATGGGTCAAAGGACGGCACCCGAATGGGACTTTCGCCGCGATAGGAGGATGAGCGCTCTATTCGACGTTCTCAAGCCGGAAAAAGACAAATTCGTGGATATCACGAGTATCATAAACAGAGCCATGGCCTGTATCGACGAGTTTCACGAGGCAGACCGTGAGATTCAGAAATCGTGTATAGAGTCATTTATTTCGACGTGCAAGGACAGTCTGCCCCTGAATCTTCGATAATTAGAGTACCAAATCAATACTACTTTCTTTTTCAAATACTAACTTCGAGACTAACTGCAGATTCACTTCCACCTTCTGGCCTCTGAGGGTCTTCTGCTTCCTTCTCATCCGAAGCGCCAGGTACATTGTTGTCCATGATGAAGACGCATTGATCTAGAAGATTAACTTTGTGCAGTTCATGAGCCTTGCTGTCAAAGGCCGTCTTCTCTTTCATGCTCGGGACGAACACTATCGGGTCATCACCATCCTTCCGTCCCAATACCCTCCGGAGTTTTGTCTCCATATCAATAAACATTCCCACCTTTGCCCGGATAGTGAACGCAGCCATGAACTCATCATCAGTCTCGCGACTCACAAGTATTGCTGTGCGTACGTATGTTGGTAGGCCACTCTTTTGAGACTCGTTTTCGAAGAAGTTCCATTCGATAGCATTGCACTTATCAGGATCACGCTCTGCCCCAGTGCTGAGGTCGAGATAAGGTTGTCCAGTTATACGGATCTTGTCTCCAATAGTGGTTGACTTTGATAATCCATAGACGCCTTTCAAGCTCGCAGATCCTCCAAACTCAGCCCCCAAGGAAGCCTCCAAGTCTCTCTTTCCGTCTTCCGTGTAATTCGTCTTATGAAGAGCAAAGCTTCCTCTTGGTGCCATCTGATACACGGCTGGCTCTTCCCACGTGCTGCATCCTTCTGGCCCCCGGAAGACGACGTTCATACTCACAAACTTGAAGCGCTTCCTTGGGTCTCTTGGTAGGAAGTGCCAATCAAGAATGATCAGAGTGCCGTCTTGAGGCTGATCCTGGCTATCAATAAAGGAGCCGTGAACAGTAGCATGCCGATAGCCATAGACAACTGCAGGTTTCTGTTGGTCATATCCAGTAAAGTTGCGGTGCTGCTTTTTGCCATGGGCCTTGATGCGGAACTCGAACTCCTCTTCATTCACCTCGTTGAGCTGCACAGCGAAAACTTTCGATTCTGTCATAACGGTTCAGGGAGGCGGGTCAGCGAAACAGCTGATCACTGATAGTGAGGATGGGATGTAACTGGAGAAAAATGCAAGAGGCTATTCTATTAAGAGGATAAATTATAAGAGGCAGTAGATTGGGGTCAGATCAGTGCATAGAGGGCTATCAAGTACGGTATACCAAAAGAACCAGATGCGCAAGTTTTCAGCTCCTGCATCCAGTATCATGCCTGGGCCAACTCGGCGCAAATCTATCACGCAGTGCTGTGGTTATTTATACACCACTCTGTTTATTCTGACAGAGGGCCGGCTCAGAGGAAAAGCTCCAGGCTTGAGGGGCACCAGGCAGCGGCACCTTTTCTCATCAAATTGCGTAGCACAATTTCATAAAAAGGGTTTGAATTCGAATCTTGGTACTATTGTATACCTCCTATGCCCAGAACTCTGGTACACGAATAGCTGCACTTCCATACGATCCTAAGGCCCTAGCTAGGTAATTCAATCTCCCTGTGTTCTCAAGTGCCCCTAGCTCCCTGATCTACGTGGCGATACACTACCGATGGAATCATAAATTGAAGTTTCCCACGCAGGCGTCAGCTGGTCAGTTCTCACCAAGAATAGCCCAGCTCCTCATACCGCTTGTTCAACCATTCATCGAATTCCTCATCCGGCATCTTGTCTTCGCGACACACATTTTCACACCTCTGATGGACACCGACATCTGCGTACTCCTTCCCAATACAATGTGGGCAGATAACGTCGTCACAGCAATTCCTATGACCATCTAGCGCACCGGTGAAGAACTCGAGTTCATATCTTTTCCAGGGTAATCCGCCATCGACTGACCGATCGCTGCAGCAAAGATTACAACATCCACCTTCAAGTCTTGAGATGACGTCGGCAACCTCGACCCTGTGAATGAGGAACTTGCCCTGAAACTCCAAATGAGAAATCGGGATTGAGAGTACGTTGTCTATGGCAGATTTGGAAATTTGAAAGGGGCGTTTTGGTGCATGTTTTCCGCCCTCGAAAATGTAGGAGGGATCTTCGAGCCACTTCTCATAACCGTCCACGTCACCCTCGAGCTCACCCAGATATACGTCCCATTTGTCGACGACGTTGCAGATCAACTGGGGTTCTGCCTCGCTGCCATTCGTTTCGTTGGTCCTCTCGATAGCATAGACTGACTCATAGTCATGACGCCTTAGATTATATTCTACCCGAGAAAGTATGTCCAGCCATATCTCAGGTGGAAGAGTCTTGTTGCCTGTCTTGGTAGATATACTGGTTGAAGAGCGGGATAGTATCTCGCGAAGGAAACTGGTGCCCCAGAGCGTGACATCGAGGATGAGAATAGAATTAAGATTCACCAGGGTCTCGAGGTCGGTTGTTTCCACGGGCTTCATATTGTTGGACAAGCCTCTTGAGAGGTGATAAAGGTGGGAGGCGTAGTATTCGTTGCTGGACACTCGAGTTGATGGAAGCGTGAAGTAGCTTCGGGTGGTGTATAGAGAAGATGGAAAATATTGAGCCAAGATGACGACGGCCCTATCTTTTTGTAGGGCTCAACTCCGATAAAGAGTTTTATCAGGAAGTAAGTTGCGCAAATATTTAAAGTTTTTGCCCTAGTTTCAAAGATCAGGTGTCAAGACAACACGAGGCTGAACTGTAAATACGTCAATGTTCAGAGCTCAAAATCTGTTTTCTCCATCAAAGTCAAAATAGATCTCGGAAGTAATACTAAGCTTCCAAGCCAAAGCATTAGGGCTCAACTGAAAACAGCTCATATATTGCCAATAAGTCCAGCTTATAATTGTGGTTTGCCTATGTAGATTCTGACTGTCGGAGTGGAAGAAGCTACAGAAGATGTAAGCCACAGGCTATACCGATATTGTAACAAAGAACACTATGCAGAGTGGAAGAAGAGAAGAAAGAGTTAAAGAGATGAGTCTCTGCCGGATTTATAATTAGATTTACTTTCCAGTACCTATAAAACGTACAGGCCATCTTTACAGTTAGTAGAACCATAGTTAGTGTCTTATTATTTCCCACCAACTACACACGCAGATAAAAACAAAGCTTTGAAAATGCCACACACTAGATTTATCGTCACACAGTCATCAAGCTCCATAAAGTTGGCTAGGTGGCAAATCCTCGGCTCCTCAGGATCTCTTCTAGTGCTTTCAGCTTGGCAGGCTTGGTAATAAAATAGTCTACTCCGCTCCGAGTAGCTTCGTCTCGCGTGCTCTCGGATCCCAACCCTGTGATGGCCAACACCAAAGCCGTTGGAATATTGTTGTAGCGTTCAAATGCGCGTATCTGTCGAGTTGCCTCGAGTCCATCCATGACCGGCATCGATATATCCATCAGGACGCATGAGAACAGTCCTGGATTCGCTTTGTAACACTCAACAGCTTCCTCACCATTAGTTGCCGCTTGGTACGGCTGCTTCAACTTCTTCATGAAACATGTGAGGATCTTGAGATTAATAGGGTTATCTTCAACTAGTAAGAACTGGGGTGTGTGGAAATAGTCCTCAGGTGTGGTTAGAGTTCCGAACGGGCTGCCAAAGATACCGGGAGTCACTGGCTTGCCTAGTGAAGCTGTATCTGATGGGGTCGGCAGTGGCATGGGCGCAGATATCTGAGGAGTTTCTTGGGATTCAGCCCAGAAAGTCATAACTCTGGATATGGCTCTTTCCAGCTTCAATGGAGTTAGGCTAGAAGTAAAGTCATCAGCAAATCATGATATGCAAAGACAACAAGAACTTACGGTTGCGAAACAAAATCGTGGAACCTTCTTTGACCAGCCATTTTACAGGCTAGCTCATACTTGTGTACGACAAGTGCATTGGGGCACACCACGAGGACGGGAAGTTCGCGCCACGATTCTACTGGACTATAACAATCACGATCGTATATCGCAGGACTCGTTATGATAAGAACATCAGGCGCCAGTTGCTCAGCGTCTGATTGTGTGCACAATCTAAGTCCAATATGATCGCGACATAACGTCTCCATGGTAGTATCCCCTGTCAGAAGTCTCGGAGAGGCAGGATGTCCGAGATGCTCAGCGGTGTTGACGACTCGAGCACGTAAATCGTGGCATGCATCTAGTCCCTTGGTGGACTTATCCGTTGCCGGCTCGTGACTAGACGGAACGCTTTCTAAGGTCATGGGTAATGACACGGTGACTTTGGTACCGACGTTGGCTTGGCTACTGATCGAGATGCTGCCACCAAGCTGGGCTGTAATTCTTTGAACAAAACTCAGCCCCAAGCCTGTTCCAGTCGATAGTTGATCTTCTTGTGAGAAGGGTTTAAAAACATCGTTCCGAAGAAACTCGTCGCTGATCCCTCGTCCAGTGTCTTCGACAACTAGTGTCACCATGCGTTCCTCACTTTTGGCATTCTCCGGTTGGTTCTGGGTGAGAGAAATCTTGATAGTACCTTGTGATGTATACTTGAGCGAGTTCCCGAACAAGTTCATGACAATGCGGAGGAAGGCCCCTGGAAGCGTCCGAAAAGACCATGAGCATGACGGGTCGTAGAGCAGGAACACAGAAACATCCCGGTTCTCCAGTTGACGCTGGCCATCATTGCTACCTGTAGGGTTGAGCTCCTCCGCGGCTTGCATGGAATCGAGCTGTCGGATAGCTTGCATGTCAGAATGTTTCCGGGGTTTTGAGTGGCTGAAGATTTGCGTTATCGACAGGTGTTGATAGTTGTGGCCAGCGTAGACGCTCTCTATCACATCCTCCACAAGTAGATCGAGATGAACAGCTCGGGTTAGTACCCCTACACTGCCAACTGTCGAATCCGACTGGCCTTGAAGTTTGCGGAGTGAATTCTGTGGTTTTGCAACCTTGTTCACTTTAGAAAAGTCTAGCAGATGCTCTGTTGTGTCGGAGAGAGTTCGACAACACGTCTCGATCATATGAGCGATGTTCTGCTGCGCAGCACCCAGGCCTGAATCGTTCAATAACTCCAGACCGAGGGTGATGCCATGGAGGGGAGACCGTAGTTCATGTGAAATAGACCCAAGGACGTCAGATTTAGCCTTGTCGGCCGCTGAGGTTTCCAGACGATAGGCTTCTGAAGCTGCTAGTGTTCCGATTGCCCGCAGAAATGGCAGTTCGCTATCCTTCTCGAACTCAAAACGAGGTGTCTTTGAGGACATGAAGCCACCAATGGACCACGTCCCTTTCTGAGGATCCCAGATTGGAGTGAATGCGACAGTTTGAGCATCAGGAAAGGCATTTAGAATGTGTCTTTTCTCGTGGATTGTTCCGTTCATCCCATGGTGATTATCTGACCTGACCTTCGACAGTGCAAGGCCCTCGCTCTGCAGATCGTATCCCACTTTTGCCACGCCTTCTTCAGCAGACAGTTGATCAAGGTCTGTAGTTTGGCTCGATTCGAAATCAAAAACACGGCCTTCAGGATATTCTTGCAATAGTTGCGAGAGAAATATTTGTGATAAACCGCCATCTCTGGCCGGATTGACACTCCCGGGAACTAAGGAACCAAGTGTCTGGCAAGGAAGCAATGATCGAATGGCTGCACTGTCGTACTTGTCTTCACCGCTGTGGACATTTGGGCTATGAGATGATCTCTCAGACATATTCTCGTTTTCGCTCTCAGTTCCGGGTGAGCTCACGGTGTGCCAGTCACGAGAATCTCCACTGAAAAATGCACATCCGTCAATTTGGAGAGACTCCACGATGATGCCAGCTGCCTCAAGGAATGGGTTGGTTAATGCTGAGGTCTCATGGCGGTCCTCTGGAATATTTGGGTGAATGGTTCTTGTGGTGGAGGTTGGCTCTTGAGGGGTTTGTTGGAATTGCTCAGGCTCACTTTTAGTATGTTGGTGGTTGGAAGGCTCGATATTGATGACCTCTGGCACCATAGCTACATTGGAGTCGCTTTTAGATGAGAGCAACCTTCCGTTGGAAAAGTTGCGAAGACCAATGCTCATCTGAACATTACGCTTCAGCGCCTTCTTGACGCGGTTACCTTCAAGATGGTCCATGATGGTTTGTGACAAGCTACGCAAGATGTTTGTGTCTTCTTCTTTCCAGTCAGCGCCTGGTTTGGAGTTGATGACGCAGAAAACTCCAATATTGATGCCACGAGGGGACCGGATAGGTACAGCAGCGTAGAACCGAACGAGGCTGCCAGGTTTACAATAGGGACTCGAGGAAAACCGTGGGTCTGTGACTAGATCTTGAACAATGACAGCAGGCAGCTCCTCGGAAGAAGTCTCGTGCAACGTCCGCTCGATAGCGCGCAGTGTGTAATCGCAAACCCCGTCGTTACGTGGGATACGTGTTCCGCAAAGCCAAAAAGGTTCGTCATCCTGACTCGTTGGTAGAGTCGGCACTAAAGACGTCGTGGGAGTAGCCTCGGCGATGATGTATTGTTCGTTTTTGTCGAATAAGGATATGAATGATCGCTCGGTCGTGGTCCGGTAGGTCGCTAGCTGAGCTAGACTTGTGAGGATAGGATCGGGGCACGCGGAAAGGTCTGCACTGGTGACCTGGTCGATTGGGCGACATGTTGCGCGCAACAGCTCATCGTACCTGTAACAGACAGCCTTGTGAGTACAGTATCCGTAGCTGCGCAAATAATTCACGCGCGACAGAGCATTCTGGGCTGAACGTACCTTGCGGTCTCATACTCGCGAATGCTTTCAGAAATCGGGATACCTTTGGTGGTCGCCATCTGCCAGAAGGAAGACGGCTAGGCAAGTGGTAAAGAATGGCAAGCAAAATAAAAGGCTAGATAGAGGCTAAAGTAGATATCTGTCTGTACAGTAATTATTAAGACTTATTAATTATGTACCAAAATTTGAAGATCGACGTGAAAAAGTCGGGTTTCCTGTGTTCCTGAGTAAATACCCCGCCTGGCATGATGTGCAATGCATCACATCCTGAGGTACCAACAACCAGCCAATCTAAAGACATTTGCCACTAGTGAGTGTCTGCTGGTCTCGACCAACGGCCACTTATCCTATTGGAGTCTAGGAGGTAAAATGGACCGGTCCAGACTGTCTGCGCACGGTTTTGGTGCTCATGGCCGATTGGTCCGAGTGTCGAGCCGCTTTTAGACGGTTCAAGGGTCCTCAAGCTTCCGCTTTATACTTGTATTAACTTCGGATTGTTCCTCTTATGCCTGGATTGCCGTTTCGCGAACATTAGCCCGCACACGTTGCAAAGTGTATGAGACCCGAATGGACCTTTTCGCCACTGTGGTGTCTCTGTGGTGTGGCAAGTTGTGCATGGTCGCCTTGAAGCCCCTTGCTATTGAAAGGTGAGAAAATGAACAATCCTTACGAGGGAGGTAGACTTACTCTTACCTGGCGTTGTTTTCCTTCGCTGGGCCCGTCGACCGTTATATGGCACTGCGTGGCTGATTTTGGCGTGGCTTGCAGAGGTTTTGTTGAATTACTGCATCCAAAAGACGATAACCAGTCATGCTCAATGTCGGCGTTTCCCATTCCAGTCGTTAACGTGGCGGCTATGGCTGATGTTCGAAATACGGAAACGTTGCAGAGTGGTTGGCCGATAGGTCCAAGGCCTTCATCAATGTGAGCCTAAACCGGGACATTGTAAGTAAAATGACCACAACATAAGCGATGCGAAGAGGAGAGTGCCCCCGTCGTCACCTCGTAGGAAGTTTGGGTGAGCTTACAGAGCATTGTTCGAGGGGCAAGAGCGCTCTTCTATAACAGTTGGTAAGGTGGGCTTGGGTTTGGCCTTGATGGAGCTCACAACAGGTTCTCGACATGATGAGTGGCTGGGACTGAGCAAGTAATGATGGACGAGTAAGAGTAGATGGTTGACATAATTTCCGATTGAGAAGTTGCCCAGAGATCGAGTTCTTTTATGGAAAATCAGGGTCCAGTTGGGAAGGCCCTTGTGATGTCATTCTAATCGGGAGATATTCCTACTGTGGAGACTAGTGTGCGCCGTGATGTCCACTACAAGCATCGTGGTTGGCTTAGCCACCATAGCTGCTGATTTCTGACTCCGCTATAGCTCACCTATCTAGCCAGATGTGTATCCAATTGGAGGTCCAAAACAAACATCCTCATTTTTGCACGCAGGAACACGGGTCGAGCCCTATCGACAAATATTTTTTGATCTCTTCTTATTCAGTAAATAACTATAGAGAGTTGTTACTTGATTTCTCTAAGACAGGTTCTCCCTTTCTATCCCATAGTCAGTCGCCATCTCAAGCTACAGATTTACTCTACCTTGTTAATCGGCTCTGATTTGCTCTAATCCCTACAGTCACAGTAATACACCTAATTATTACTGTGCCATATCCGTGCCGCATTAGACAAGACTGACCAATCACTACGACCGGAGATTCGGACTTGCTCCTGATTGGACTTGCTGGTCCGGCCCCGCTCCGCCCAGACACCCGGACATTTCCCTCTGAAATGGTAGTTTTTGGATGGAGCTAAGAACCATGGTTTTTTTCCACTTCTTTGCCGCTCATCAAGGTAGGTAAGAATGTTCAAGATCTGGAACCTTTCTGCCATGGCACTATAGACGCCGTATTGATAACTTCCACGAGGGACCGCACTGTTTGAAACCCAGTACACCGACCAGCTTATCACATTGGTTGACTTACGAAACAGAAACTTAGTATTGTAATTAATGCAGCAAGTAATACAAGGGACGAGGTATAGGGTAATATCCATTCACTTGTATACAGTACAGCCCCTGAATGATTGTCAGTAGAGCTCTAATCCCTGCTATGTATTGACTTTTGTGGGAAGAGACTTCAAGCCCTTAACATTGGTAAAGAACACATCTTCTCACATCTGTTAATCCCTGCTAACCCCAGTTTATCCGAGTGCCGGATTTATCACTGGTTGGCTGATGAACTTAGAGCCCGAAGAGCCCTATAAGCCCTGTAAATATCAGGAACTAAGAGTTGCCCCTTACCATCCCGATGTAATAGTGGTGGTTTCCCAAGGGATAAACTAGTCTATTCTAGGTTTATATTAGTAGGATTATAGGATATAGGCTAAGTATAGGCGAAGTTATTATATCTCTTAATAGTAGATTTAATATATAT